>JAVTVY010034860.1:0-140159 GCA_036873755.1 Hanleya hanleyi | reverse complement strand
TTGACATTTTTGGAGTGAGGCACATGCACAGGTATGCTGAGGGTGTAAGTATGAATATGAGTTTCAGATCACATTGTTTTCCAATACATGGTTGGCCTTCAATTGAATTACCTTGACCTACATAAAAGCTAGCTATTCTACTATGAGATTGATATAAAGTATTGATTCTACATAATAATATGGGTCCATACTTCATGTAAGCAAGCACGAGAGAGATATCCTCTCCTTATTGGCGTTTACGCCAATGGCATTAAACTTTAATAGGGTGGGTGGGTGGTGGTGGTTGGAGACCGTGATACATGGACATTGAACAAGGAGTATTTCTGTGACCGGCAGAATGAAGCGACAGAATGGCCGTATGCTGTCTGTTTTGGGGGAGACGTCAGAATGGCAGAATGAAAATCGTGGCCGTGTAGGCCGTCTTTTATTTTGGCGACGGCACTATGGCACAATGAAGCTCTCTCAATTTATCAAGTATTTACAAATAGGACTATTACTGTGGCCGGCAGAATGAAGCGGCAGAATGACCGTAGTCTCCCTTATTTGGGGAAGACGGCAGAATGGCACAATGAAAATTATGGCCTTGTATTCGTTTTTTTTTATCACGGCAGAATGTCTCAATTAAACTTTCTCAATTGATCAACTATTTAATTAGTCTTTTTTTTATCACGGCAGAATGATCCAACCGATCCAATTCAACATTTCCAACTATTTAAAATATAAAAACTAGAAGGATTTCTCTTTTTTGGGGGGTGCACGGCACAATGTCACTTTCTCAATGTATCAAGTATTTAAAATACAAGGATTTCTGTGATCGGAAGAATGAAGTGACAGACTGACCGTACCCTTTGTTAATTTTTTTTTGACACAAAATGTGTCAATGTTACATACATATATGTAGGAGGATTTGACATCGATTGAAAAATGTAGGCCTACATATACAGCAAGGCTACCAAAGAGCTCGCCTGGTATTTCCTTCCGATATGTATTATTCTTTCCTTGCCATGCTTCATCCACTCCAGTTGTGTACCAATTCAAAAACATCCCCTCCATCGTGAAATGATGGACAATGTGTATGGCATGTGTATGGCATGTGTATGGCAAGTTTAGGCTCAATTGTTTTACTTAATTGGAAAGTAAAGCAGAGCCTGTGTTCAGTGATCCGTCAGTTCAGCTACTTGGATAGTTTCTTTGGTCGCTGTTCTATCTCTTAATCTGCATGCATGCGAGACCTTGGAAAATAAAGCAGAGCCTGTGTACTGATCCGCGAGTTCAGCTGCTTGGGTTCTAAAACTTAAGTATTTTGTGGAAAATACGTCTCGTCACAAATTATGTAAAGATTAGTTGTAAAAATATTTATTGTTATATAAATAGGCCGATTCTCTGCAAATGTTATCATTACCCGAACACATCCTCCAGTGCGAAGGCAAGGAGTAGGGGGAGGGGGCGGTGCATCCCCCTGTCACCAGGTCTTAAATCCGAGAATGTCTCCTGATCAGTACTCCATTTCTGTGGAGTGTTTGTTGGCGGTTACAAGTCATAAATCTTTAAGCCATCCGGAATGACCCGAATATGTCAATATATTTTTGGGATCTGGTCTGTTTGATGCTGTGTTTTGTATTGGTAATTTTGGTGCATCTTCCAGGTAAGGATCACGAAATTGGCGAAGAGTGTCTTTTAGCGGCGTTTGAAACATTTCCATAAGGGGTCGGTGGTCGGGCTGAGAGTGGTAAATCACTTTGCCTGTCGGCCTATACTACTGCGGTAATGTATCTCTTCATAGAAACGGCGTTACGGCGTTTGGCAGTGTCAACCAGTGTTAGGGAGGAATGTATGTCAAGTCGAGTGTCAAAGCGGTGTTAGCGAGGAATGTACGTGAAATCGAGTGTCAACCAGTGTTAGGGAGGAATGTATGTCAAGTCGAGTGTCAAAGCGGTGTTAGGGAGGAATGTACGTCAAGTCTAATGTCAAAGCGGTGTTAGGGAGGAATGTGCGTGAATTCGAGTGTCAACCAGTGTTAGGGAGGAATGTATGTGAAGTCGAGTGGCAAAGCGGTGTTAGAGAGGAATGTACGTGAAGTCGAGTGTCAAAGCGGTGTTAGGGAGGAATGTATTTGAAGTCGAATGTCAAAGCGGTGTTAGGGAGGAATGTATGTTAAGTCGACTGTCAAAGCAGTGTTAGGGAGGAATGTATGTGAAGTTGAGTGTCAAAGCGGTGTTAGGGAGGAATGTATGTCAGGTCGAGTGTCAAAGCGGGATTAGGACTTAGGGTTAGGTATGCTTCATAACTATCAGGTTTAGGGTCAGTTCAGCTATAGAAGTCAGATAATCTCTCCACCAAAGCGTAACTAGGGTAATGTCGAAGCTGGGTGTTAGGCATGAGTGTGCTTGAAGTTGACTTTCAAAGCACTGTTAGGAAGGAATATATCTATATGTCACGGAATGTATGTCAAGTCGAATGTCAAATTGTTGTTAGGGAGGAATGTACGTGGAGTCAAGTGTCAAAGCGATGTTAGGGAGGAATGTACGTCAAGTCGAGTGTCAAAGCGGTGTTAGGGAGGAATGTACGTCAAATCGAGTGTCAAAGCGGTGTTAGGGAGGAATGTACGTGAAGTCGAGTGTCAACCAGTGTTAGGGAGGAATGTATGTCACGTCGAGTGGCAAAGCGATGTTAGGGAGGAATGTATGTGAAGTCGAGTGTCAAAGTGGTGTTAGGAAGGAACGTATTTGAAGTTGAATGTCAAAGCGGTGTTAGGGAGGAATGTATGTGAAGTTGACTGTCAAAGTGGTGTTAGGGAGGAATGTATTTTGAAGTTGAATGTCAAAGCGGTGTTAGGGGGGAATGTATGTGAAGTCGACTGTCAAAGCTGTGTTAGGGAGGAATGTATGTGAAGTCGAGTGTCAAAGCTGTGTTAGGGAGGAATGTATGTGAAGTCGAGTGTCAAAGCTGTGTTAGGGAGGAATGTATGTAATGTTGAGTTTCAAAGCGGTATTAGGACTTAGGGTTAGGTATGCTTCATAACTATCAGGTTTAGGGTCATTTCAGCTATAGAAGTCAGATAATTTCTCCACCAAAGCGTAACTAGGGTAATGTCGAAGCTGGGCGTTCAGCATTCATGAGTGTGCTAGAAGTTGACTTTCAAAGCACTGTTAGGAAGGAATATATCTGAAGTGCAGTGTCAAAGCGTTATTAGGGAAAAATGTACGTGCAATCGAGTGTCAAAGCTGTATTAGGGAGGAATGTATGTTTAGGTGAGTGTCAAAGCAGTGTCACGGAATGTATGTCAAGTCGAATGTCAAATTGTTGTTTGAGAGAAATGTATGTGGAGTCAAGTGTCAAAGCGGTGTTAGGGAGGAATGTATGTGAAGTCGAGTGTCAAAGCAGTGTCAGGGAGGAATGTACGTCAAGTCGAGTGTCAAAGCGGTGTTAGGGAGGAATGTATGTCAAATCGAGTGTCAAAGCGGTGTTAGAGAGGAATGTATGTGAAGTCGAGTGTCAACCAGTGTTAGGGAGGAATGTATGTCAAGTCGAGTGGCAAAGCGGTGTTAGGGAAGAATGTATGTGAAGTCGAGTGTCAAAGTGGTGTTAGGGAGGAATGTATTTGAAGTTGAATGTCAAAGCGGTGTTAGGGAGGAATGTATGTGAAGTTGACTGTCAAAGCGGTGCTAGGGAGGAATGTATGTGAAGTCGAGTGTCAAAGCGGTGTTAGGGAGGAATGTATGTAATGTTGAGTGTCAAAGCGGTATTAGGACTTAGGGTTAGGTATGCTTCCTAACTATCAGGTTTAGGGTCATTTCAGCTATAGGAGTCCGATAATTTCTCCACCAAAGCGTAACTAGGGTAATGTCGAAGCTGGGCGTTCAGCAGGAGTGTGCTTGAAGTTGACTTTCAAAGCACTGTTAGGAAGGAATATATCTGAAGTGCAGTGTCAAAGCGGTATTAGGGAAAAATGTATGTGCAATCGAGTGTCAAAGCTGTATTAGGGAGGAATGTATGTTTAGGTGAGTGTCAAAGCAGTGTCACGGAATGTATGTCAAGTCGAATGTCAAATTGTTGTTTGGGAGAAATGTATGTGGAGTCAAGTGTCAAAGCGGTGTTAGGGAGGGATGTATGTGAAGTCGAGTGTCAAAGCGGTGTTAGGGAGGAATGTACGTCAAGTCGAGTGTCAAAGCGGTGTTAGGGAGGAATGTATGTCAAATCGAGTGTGAAAGCGGTGTTAGGGAGGAATGTACGTGAAGTCGAGTGTCAACCAGTGTTAGGGAGGAATGTATGTCAAGTCGAGTGGCAAAGCGGTGTTAGGGAGGAATGTATCTGAAGTCGAGTGTCAAAGTGGTGTTAGGGAAGAATGTATTTGAAGTTGAATGTCAAAGCGGTGTTAGGGAGGAATGTATGTGAAGTTGACTGTCAAAGCGGTGTTAGGGAGGAATGTATGTGAAGTCGAGTGTCAAAGCGGTGTTAGGGAGGAATGTACGTCAAGTCGAGTGTCAAAGCGGTGTTAGGGAGGAATGTATGTCAAATCGAGTGTCAAAGCGGTGTTAGGGAGGAATGTACGTCAAGTCGAGTGTCAACCAGTGTTAGGGAGGAATGTATGTGAAGTCGAGTGGCAAAGCGGTGTTAGGGAGGAATGTATGTGAAGTCGAGTGTCAAAGTGGTGTTAGGGAGGAATGTATTTGAAGTTGAATGTCAAAGCGGTGTTAGGGAGGAATGTATGTGAAGTCGACTGTCAAAGCTGTGTTAGGGAGGAATGTATGTGAAGTCGAGTGTCAAAGCTGTGTTAGGGAGGAATGTATGTAATGTTGAGTGTCAAAGCGGTATTAGGACTTAGGGTTAGGTATGCTTCATAACTATCAGGGTCATTAGATAGGGTCATTTCAGCTATAGAAGTCAGATAATTTCTCCACCAAAGCGTAACTAGGGTAATGTCGAAGCTGGGCGTTCAGCATGAGTGTGCTTGAAGTTGACTTTCAAAGCACTGTTAGGAAGGAATATATCTGAAGTGCAGTGTCAAAGCGGTGTTAGGGAAAAATGTACGTGGAGTCGAATGTCAAAGCAGTCTTAGGGTTGCATTGTACGTGAAGTCGAGTGTCAACCGGTGTTAGGGAGGAATGTATGTAAAGTCGAGTGTCAAAGTGGTGTTAGGGAGGAATGTACGTCAAGTCAAGTGTCAAAGCGGTGTTAGGGAGGAGTACGTCAAGTCAAGTGTCAAAGTGGTGTTAGGGAGGAATGTATGTCATGTCGAGTGTCAAAGCGGGATTAGGACTTAGGGATAGGTATGCTTCATAACTATCACGTTTAGGGTCATTTCAGCTATAGAAGTGCAGTGTCAAAGCAGTGTTAGGGAAAACTGTACGTTGAGTCGAATGTCAAAGCGGTGTTCGGGATGAATGTATGTGAAGTCGAGTGTGAAAGTGGAGTGAGGGAGTAATGTACATGAAGTCGACTGTCAAAGCGCTGTTAGGGAGGAATGTACGTCAAGTCGAGTATCAAAGCGGTGTTAGAGAGGAATGTACGTCAAGTCGACTGTCAAAGCGGTGTTAGGGAGGAATGTATGTCAGGTCGAGTGTCAAAGCGGGATTAGGACTTAGGGTTAGGTATGCTTCATAACTATCGGGGTTTGGGTCAGTCCAGCTATAGAAGTCAGATAATTTCTCCACCAAAGCGTAACTAGGGTAAGTTGAAGCTGGGTGTTAGGCATGAGTGTGCTTGAAGTTGACTTTCAAAGCACTGTTAGGAAGGAATATATCTGAAGTGCAGTGTCAAAGCGGTATTAGGGAAAAATGTACGTGCAATCGAGTGTCAAAGCTGTATTAGGGAGGAATGTATGTTTAGGTGAGTGTCAAAGCAGTGTCACGGAATGTATGTCAAGTCGAATGTCAAATTGTACCTTGTATAGTGTAATAGCTAATTATTTAGCAACTATCTCCAATTAGAAAGCAGGATTGTCTTTGATTGTGACGTTGCAAAGTGACGCTCTCAAGAAAAACATCTTCATTCTGACGCACTTCATTGTGACGTTACAGGGTTAGGCTCACCCTTTCCTTCCATTCTGCCGGTTCAAAGTGCCGGCAGAAGAAAAGTCTCTGATTTTCCATTGTGCCGCTGCATTCTGCCATAAAGAACTAAAGTGACTGTGTTTCATTGTGACGCTGCAGCGTCAGTACGAAAAAAGATGGTCTTAAATTTTTCATTGTGACGTGCCATTCTGCCGTACCGAGAAAAAGTAATGTTTCTGATGATCAATTAAACACTCTATTTCCTTCCATTCTGTCGCTTCAAAGTGCCGGCAGAAAGAAAGTCTTTCATTTTCCATTGTGCCGTTCCATTCTGTCGTAGAGCGAAAAAGTGATTGTGTTATATTGTGATGCTGGTAAGCAGGATTGACTTTGATTGTGACGTTGCAAAGTGACGCTCTGATGAAAGACATGTTCATTCTGACGCACTTCATTGTGACGTTACAGGGTTAGGCTCTCTTCCATTCTGTCGCTTCAAAGTGCCGGCAGAAAGAAAGTCTTTCATTTTCCATTGTGCCGTTCCATTCTGCCGTAGAGGGACAAGCAGCCAGAGGATGCTAGGTCCCCCGCCAAAATGGCAGCAATATTTATAAGCGCTGTCGGTTTCAGAAGATATTCATGAGGATGGCAACAGCTACTTCACAGGCGTAAGAAGCAGAGGGGTCTTTCCACCTTCCCAGGTTTTGAGATCAACTCCGAATGGCTGACTGAATGTTGATTGCTACTGTAATATATTTTCTTTACGTTTATGTAGCATGAAAATTATGTAACCGAAATGCAACCCCAAGAGACAACTCATGGCATAGTATCTGCAAACTAAATTTGACAAGAATATGAAGGCATCCTCAACCTATTGCCCAGAAACCAAATTTAGACTTTGCCACAAGGAGTCACCACCTGTAGGTGCAAGCAGGCAAAACACAATCCCAAATGACATCTCATGTCATGGTATCGGCATATGAACTTTGAGACTCTGAAGAGGGGTCCTCAAGTTATTGCCGGTACTAGATGCCCACCGGTGTTCATGTTATTTGGGGCGGGTCACATATGAATACAAAATTTGAGAATAATCTGATGAGCAGTTGCCAAATTATTGCCCGGAAACAAATTTTTTCACCAGGAGACGCCACCTGTAGGCAGAAGCGGGAACAAGAGCCCAAGGGGCTTCAATATACGCCTGTATATCTGGAATTACATTGGTCCAAATTTCAAGGTTGTTTAATAGCCTTGATTCCAATTGGTAGCTAGAAATCCAGAGAAAGGTCTACAATTTTGTGCTTCTGAGAATGTAACATATATCTTATATTGAATGATAAACTAAAATGAGCTTAACTCTTGGTAACTAATTAACCTTGGAGCAAGAGCCGAGAGCTCACACATCCCACACTGAAATGGACAATAGTCAAACACAAGAAAATAGTAGTTTTCCTGCAAATGGATTTCTCTCAGACGAGAAAATTTTTCATGAAGGAAGAAGAAAGTGATGAAGTAAACCTTTGTTTTCGAGTTAATATTAAAACAGGATGAAGGTCATAAAGGACCCCTCTCCCCGTTAAATTAGTAAATGTATGGTTTTTATTTCACAACAGTTTAACTAAATGTAGCTGTTTCAAACACGACAAGCAACTCCACAGGACAAATGCCATATACATGTAGGGGAGAGAACTCGGAATATTCCAACCTAACACATATAGTCAGCTAAACTTGATTCAGTTTTGGGGGACTGTGACATTGACCTTTGACAATCTGATGTATGGCTCCTCTTTGCCATGAAAGTAAGGTATACTCAAAGTTTGGTACCAATCCATACCTTGAAACTAGAGATTTTGCATGCACAACAAATGTTAACGGATGAATGGACAGAACCCACATCGCATTACATGACCTCGTCTTCAACAGGCATATGAAAATTTGACTTCTAATGATTTCCTGATTTTGGAGTCACAGTGATCTTGACTATTGACCTGTCCTAAATTTTGGTACATGACAAAACGGCCATCCGTAATTTCTCAATGGACTACAAAAATCATGATTTTCAACGATTTTGAGGTCACAGTGACCTTGACCTTTGACCTTGACCTACATTTTGATATGTGACACATCGTGTCCCCCTAATATATCTACTGACACAAAGAAATGTTATTTTTAATAATTTCCTGATTTTGAGGTCACAGTGACCTTTGACCTTCGACCTTGACCTACATCTTGGTATGCGACACTTCATTTCCCCCTATTTGAATCCACTCACAAAAAATTAGAAATTTTTAATGATTTCCTGATTTTTCGGTCAAACTAACCTTTGACCTCTGACCTTGACCTACATTTAGTATGCAACACATCGTCTCCCCTTAGGGCATCCACTCACCAAAAATTAGAACTGTAGATAGAAAACTGTCAATGATCAATGATTTCCTGATTTTAGGCAACAGTGACCTTTGACCTCTGACCTCGACCTCAATTTTGGTACGCGACACATCGTCTCCACCTAGCATATCCACTCACAAAAAATTGCAACTGTGGATAGAAAATGTTCACAGATATAGACCGGACACGAACACTTCAGTGATTTCCTGTTTTTTAGGCCAGTGACCTTTGACCTCTGACCTTGACCTTCATTTTGGTACGCGACACATCGTCTCCCCGTAGGGTATCCACTCACCAGAAATTAGAACTGTAGATAGAAAACTGTCCCAGATATAGACCGGACACGGGGGACGGACAGACGGATGGACGGACAGACGGACGGAAACCGCCATCACATAATACGTCCGCCTTTTGGCGTGCGTATAAAAATACAATCCCAAGGAACATGGTATCGTGGGGACATCTGCATACCAAATTTGAGAAGAATCCGATGAGGGTCCTCAAGTTATTGCCCAGAAACCAAATTTAGATTTTGACAGTCAGTGAAATGCATTATCAAGCGACATCTCATGTCACGGTACATTCATACAAAATTTGAGAAGAATCCGATCGTCAGTTCTCAAGTTATTACCCGGAAACGAATTTGTGATGTTGCCACCTGTCAGTGCAAGTGAGCGAATGGCAATCACAGGCAACAGCTCCTGGCATGGTAAATGCATGCCAAATTTGAGAAGAATCCGATGAGCCGCAACGTTTCTCATATTACCCAGAAAGGTACATATGTAGAATATTTCAAAGAAATTCGACCAAGTGTTTCTAAGTTATCACTTGCAGCATGGAATAATGGAATGAACTCTAGTGGCGCCACCTCCGGGTGGATTTTGCTGAAACGCATCACCAACGGTGTTTTGTCGCAGGGAATGCATTTACCAAATTTCGAAGAAATCCGACAAATTGTTCGAAAGTTATCGCTCGCGAAGGATTTGAACAAACATGAACGGACATGCATTAAAGATTGGAACAAGACCCAGTGGCGCCACCTACAGGCGGATCTTGCTGAAACGTAATACCAGCGACGTCTTGTCGCAAAGAATGCAGATGCCAAATTTCGGAGGAATCCGACAAAGCATTTAGGAGTTATCGCTTACGCAGTATTTGCACGGACATGCACTAAATATTGGAACAAGACCCAGTGGCGCCACCTACAGGCGGATCTTGCTGAAACGTAATACCAACAGACGTCTTGTCGCAAAGAATGCAGATGCCAAATTTCGGAGGAATCCGACAAAGCATTTAGGAGTTATCGCTTACGCAGTATTTGCACGGACATGCACTAAATATTGGAACAAGACCCAGTGGCGCCACCTACAGGCGGATCTTGCTGAAACGTAATACCAACAGACGTCTTGTCGCAAAGAATGCAGATGCCAAATTTCGGAGGAATCCGACAGCATTTAGAAGTTATTGCTTACGAAGTATTTGCACGGACATGCACGGACACATAGAAGCAAGACCCCAGTGGCGCCACCTACAGGCGGATCTTGCTGAAATGTAATACCAAGAGACGTCTTGTCGCAAAGAATGCAGATGCCAAATTTCAGAGGAATCCGACAAAGCATTTAGAAGTTATTGCTTACGAAGTATTTGCACGGACATGTCCGTGCATGCACGGACACATAGAAGCAAGAACCATTTTAAAGTCCCCGGCCGCGTTGCGGCGGGGGACAAAAAAGTGATTGTGTTGTGTGATGCTGAGAAGCAGGATTTACTTTGATTGTGACGTTGCAAAGTGACGCTCTGAAGAAAGACATGTTCATTCTGACGCACTTCATTGTGACGTTACAGGGTTAGGCTCACCCTTCCTTGCAATATTCTGCCGGTTCAAAGTGTCGGTAGAAGAAAATTCTCTCATCTTCCATTGTGTCGCTGCATTCTGCCGTAAAGAGGTAAAGGGACTGTCTTTCATTGTGACGTTGCAGCGTCGGTTCGAAAAAATATGGTCTTAAATTTTTCATTGTGTCGTTCCATTCTGCCGTACTGACAAAACAGGTACCTTGTATAGCAACTACCTCCAATTAGAAAGCAGGATTGGCTTTGATTGTGACGTTGCAAAGTGACGCTCTCAACAAAGACATCTTCATTCTGACGGACTTCATTGTGACGTTACAGGGTTAGGCTCAACCCTTCCTTTCATTCTGCCGGTTCAAAGTGCCGGCGGGCAGAAAGAGAGAGAGTCTTTCATTTTCCATTGTGCCGTTCCATTCTGCCGTAGACGGAAGAAGTCATTGTGTTATATTGTGATGCTGGTAAGCAGGATTTGACTTTGATTGTGACGTTGCAAAGTGACGCTCTAAAGAAAGACATGTTCATTCTGATGCGCTTCATTGTCACGTTACAGGGTTAGGCTCACCCTTCTTTCCATTCTGCCGGTTCAAAGTGCCGGCAGAAGAAAACTCTCTGATTTTCCTTTGTGCCGCTGCATTCTACCGTACCGAGAAAAGGTAATGTTCCTGATGACAAATTGAAAAGTCAACTTCATTTCCTTCCATTAAGAAGGTGCAAAGAGCGTTGACAAAGACAGAGCTATACTCTGCTGTACAAAGAAACTACTTTGAACCACATTGTGTTTCATTAATATGGCACTTGTACGGCTGAAAATAAGAGAATGGTGCAGGTTTTCCACCCTCTTATAGTCTCTCTCGTGCTTCCTTACATGAAGTATCCACCATAATATGTTGCATTGTTGGAAAAATATTGCAGGTAAAAAATTACAACTCCAAGAAAATAATATAAAATGTACAACTCATTGGCGAGTGAATCATATACATTGTATGTCCACATTGTTTCTCCGCGGTGTGGATTACTGTAAAATAGTGAGGTGAGTTTGTTTGCTGTGATACTTTAAACTACCTATTTATAGTAAAATAGTATAGTATTAACATTGTGACATGCTCATAGCCTAGGGCACTGTCAAAATGCATGGGTGGCAATTTTCTTGCATTAATTTTCCATTATCTGATACACTAATAACTTATAATAAATACTGCTGCAGAACATTGAAATTGATTGAAAGTTAAAGCAACACATCATTGATTCTGAATTCTCGATTATGTTACTGAAATTCCTGGATGACCCAATCATACTCCACTCTGATTGACTTTGAATTACTCCAACAACACAATGATATGTCAAAAGAAGACATTTATAATTTTCCGGGTTTCTTTTTACATGCTGCACAAGGCAATGTTGTTGTTGTTCACAACTGGCGATCAATTTCGTCGATTAATTTCTCGAGAACACTGGCTGGATTACCCTTCATTGGTATATCTATTTTTTGTGGTAATTGAATCAAATACCTTTAATACAGGAAGCTATAATCGTGTTTACCTGGTTAGTCAGTCAGTCGACATATTGACAACTGCATCACCTGGTGTTTCAGGCTTGCAAACAAATGTTTAAATACTAGTAAAATGGGGTGAATAGGAACGATTTGAGCATATGCACAAGTGTGTACATTTTATTTTTTTTAATTTAACAAGATATTTTGGTGCTATTTGGTGTCCACGCAACAGAATTTGATGTGCACTTGTATGGAATGCAGTTTATTTGTTAAAGTTATATGTATATTTGTTTTTGACTGTTCCCATCCACCCCAATTTTGGGGTGGATAGGAACAGTAACAACTCTTGTCATGATATTTCTATTCAACCCCCCAAAAGGTTGAATAGCAATGATGATTGAGTTTAAAAAAACCAAAACACAATGTCTTTGACATCTGTACCGGTACTAACAAATCAGCTTACCGTAAACTGGGGTGAATAGGAACGATTTGAGCATTTGCACAAGTGTGTGCATTTCATTTTTTTAGTTTAACAATATATTTTGGTGCTATTTGTTGTCCACCCAAGGGACCTTTGCACTTGTACAGAATACAGTTTATTTGTTGAAGATATATGTATATTTTTTTTTGAAAACTGAATGTTCCCATCCACCCCACTCTTGCATAAATTTTTCTGGAAGAAAAAGAATGAAAGTACTCAAGAGTACTATTGTCTGGAACAGTAATGGATGTGCAATATCGATTCGTTGCTTCAGAATAGTGTACATCTATTTCGATTTTCGGGAGTTTCCGAATTGTCACCGTAAGAGTTATTTGCCCCTGCCCGCTAGTGGGCACTTGAGTCAGGGAAGACAAAATATGTACTCAATAACATGAAAAGAGATAGGGTGCAATAAGCCTTTTCGCGGTTACAAGAATCGGGAGTGATCTAGAGTTCGCTGTGTGAAATGAGTTACCTGTATTTCTTTATTCAGCATTACAAAGGCATGAAAACAAATACAGTTTGCCATACACTGTTTACCTCTGGACATCGCAGAGAATATTTGAGCTCCTTGATGAAAGCTACCATGAACAATCTTTGTGCTGCTAATTATGTGAGCAGGAGGCCCAGGATTTGTTTCCACGTCATTTGCCATTGTTATGAGAGCCGGCAAATAATACCTACATACAAACAATTGCATAATCCATAAACTGGCAAAATAAGAACAGTTAGACCTGGAAACGTCCTCCTCACTATAAAACCTGTAGTTTACTGTGACCTTTGAAATTCAATGATGTAAAAAAGCATACACAATCAGAAGCATGAGTGCTGCTAGCTTTACCTGATTGCCTCGTAATCGTATGCAACGGATACCAATTTGTTGTATGTACTGGTCAATAGAAATCCCCATCGTTCTTAGAAATTTAATTTACACATGCCTTACAAGTTAAATTTAGAACTTTCGAGTGTGTTTTCAGCTCCAAATGTGCTCCACTCCAAAGTGTGCTCAACTCCAAGTGTGCTCAACTCCAAGTGTACGCACAACTCGATCGTACAAACCAGACCTATTAAATTCGGGCCAAATTCACAATCACGATTTAGTGAATTGGCATGGACAATTGACAAATAGGCCAAAATACTTTGAAGCTAAATTAATTGCCAAATTATGCGACAAATATTTTCTCATTATCAGCGCTGAAATGTAAATGTTGTTGTTGCTGAGAAAGGAATTCTGACGAAACGTTTTCCTTCAGCTCAAGTTGCAAGCGAATCCGATGATGGGCTGTAAACAACACAAACAATGATTCTGGTACTTGCCAATGAATCAAACCAAGTTTTTCCCCCACGTCGACGGTCGTCCACTTTACACGTCTGCTTATCATCACGGGCAATGCTGACACTAAAATCCCGCCAGAAGGAAACCACCCTTGTACCAAAAACAATGTCCACTAATTCACGAGCAGTGTAAACAAAACAAGGTAAAAGATACGACTGGCGATACCATTAAAATACAGGCCTTCGACTAATTCGTCTAAATATACAAACGTTTTTGGTTGGTTTTATCCCTTCGGAGTTAAAAAATGTGAACTTGCGGATTTTCTTTCCATTATTGACCGCATCACTCGTTGGCTGGCCTAATCACACTCATAAGCTGGCCAGATGGCTCTGCGCAGTTATTGGGTCAGGGGTCAGCCGGCTATAGTGCGTGTACCAGTGTTGGCAAGCAGCCAAATTTGCTGTACGACAACAGAGTCTGGGAATAGGGCTTCGCCCTGTTAGACAAAAAAAATATTAAAAATTTTCTATCAATCTATATCAGTAATCCCATGAATCACAGCTGCAGCACCATCATCCTGAGGTCCTGGGAGAGAATCAGTCAGTTGTGTCCAACAGTTTGGACCACATCCCCAACGACTTCAGAATTTGCTAAACTCACGGTCAACCACACATTGTATCTTATCAAGTCAGTCACCACTTGGCAGCTTGAGGTTGATAGTACCATTATATAAGAATATATAAGAATTCCTTTATTCGAATAGTACTGCCAAAGCTTTGAATGCCAAAATTAGACATTCATTTCAGATCTATAAGTACCACTCACAGACAATTTATTCAGCCAGCAAGTAGTTACAACCCTCAAGGAATTCCTTCAGGCAGCAAGTGGTTACATGTACCATTCAGTCAGCAAATAGTTTACCACTCATCGTCAATTCACTCAGTCAGCAAATAGTTACCACTCAGTCAATTCATTCAGTCAGCAAATAGTTACCACTCAGTCAATTCATTCAGTCAGCAAATAGTTATCACACACAGACAATTCATTCAGTTAGCAAATAGTTACCACTCAGTCAATTCATTCAGTCAGTAAGTAGTTACCACTCAGTCAATTCATTCAGTCAGTAAGTAGTTACCACTCATGAACAATTAATTCAGCTAGCAAGTAGTCACATGTACCACTAATAAACAATTCATTAAGTCAATATTAAGTCACAATCTCCGAGGAATTCCTTCAGGCAGCAAGTGGTTACCACTCAGTCAATTCATTCTGTCAGCAAATAGTTACCACTCACGGTCAATTCATTCATTCAGCAAATAGTTACCACTCCGTCAATTTATTCAGCCAGAAATTATTCACGTGTACCACTCAAACAGTTCATTTAGCCAGGAAGTGGTAACCACTGAGTCAAGTCATGAATGCAGTAAGTGGCTATTACCCAGTCAGTTCATCAAGCCGGCAAATGGTTCCATTCATAGCTTGAAAGATTTTGTTCAGTCAGTGAACATAAGAGGTTGAAAAGGTTATCATCAGCTCAACTCTACTCACTGTGCTCCTCTTTGGCTATCTTACTCCATTTCTCTTCATCCACAGCTGGAGGACCGATCATCACAATCTTCTCCTTACTGATTCCGATGGACTGAAAAATGATGGTAAATCTGTCATGCTCACACATTGCCCCCAGTTAGGCCGCTGTTAATTAATGGTTCGTTTCCCGTAACCCGCCCACATCAGTATTTTTGCAAGCAATAATTACGCATTGTATTAATTATTGGTACTGATCCCTAAAAAAAAATGCCTATAATGAGTTCTGATTTCGCGAAGCAGCGCTCTCCAGTGATTAAATTGCTCGTAAAATACCGAGATTGTCGTAACAAGTTTCGTAAAGCCGTCTCTTTGTACCATGCATTCGAAGGGCACTGCAGCGCCACCTGTTGTGCAGTTCAAGGGATTCCCCATAAACTGACCAATGAAACGGCAAACTTTCTTGGGAATCCTCTAAGCTACGTCATTATGTTTTCCAGTCGGAGCTCCGGAAGGAAATTCTGTGGTCTCAATTCCGTAGTTTGTCTGATCGCAAAACAGTAAATAACAACAAACTGAACATCCACAATGTAATCTAACGAAATATGCATTGAGAAGTGAAGAAGTATAACTATTCGTCTGCAAACTAGATATCGATTTGCACGCGGAGTTCTCAAATCAAACGGAAGTATGTTCATCATACACCCCTTCCGTTCCTCGTACACCGCGCAATGAATTTAGAAATGTCCGCATGGTTGATCGCATTCATCCTGGTTTTGATCAAAATGATTTGGCCAACGGAGCCACGATAGCTTCAACAAACGGTCAGTTGTATGTTAAATTCACAACTTTCCTACTCTCTGAAAGACGACCGCCAGCTCTGTCATCGAGCGTTTTCTTTCCAAGGCAGATTTGAAACTTCCGTCGATTATTTATATGGGCGCTTGTAATCAGCAAATAAATTCTATAAATCACTCAGTGCCATGGATCAAGAATCCACAGTGGCGGACTTGGAGAGAAGAAAGACTTCTCTTCCAAGTCTTTACTGACTCCGAAAATCAGAAGAAGGCATCGTGATTAGACCAAAGCTGTTGTTGTTGTTGACCAGTGACTTGCTTAGAACAGCTGTATAGTAAAATTTATGAATCCTAAAAAAATAGGATTAATATTATTACTATTTATGGTTGCTTTGGTGAAGGCTGATTTAATATTGTTAGCCAGTACTAATCTGATGGAAACCAGTTCTAAATTAGCTCCATATATGACACCTCACATAATGTATTTTATGTCAAAGATTCATGTCTAGGGATTGTGATCTGTGAT
Source organism: Hanleya hanleyi (assembly GCA_036873755.1). Taxonomy (NCBI): domain Eukaryota; kingdom Metazoa; phylum Mollusca; class Polyplacophora; order Lepidopleurida; family Hanleyidae; genus Hanleya; species Hanleya hanleyi. The sequence continues at coordinate 123,840 of JAVTVY010034860.1, read as the reverse complement.
TTCTTGTTAATGGTTATTATGTATGCATTATTCATTTAATTAGCAGGTCACTGTTCCTCTAGCAGAGGTTTTGTTTGATAAATCTAGTCCAGTAAAAGGTTTTATATTTTCAAATTTTGCATCCCAAGTTTTGTTTTAGTATTTTTTTTTTTTCTCGCTAGGTAATAATTAATAATTAATAATTATCGCCCTCATCATGTCTATTTTCAAAAGCAAGGTTACGAGAAACAAAGAATTAATTAACAACGGCCTTACTATGATTGTGAAGTGCTGACCAGATAAACTGTGTTAAAGCCATTATTACCCTGTCTGAACTGGCAGATTGACTGTTCAAAGCTGGTGTCGAATGTGTCCATAACAAGAATTATTGCAGATATACTAAGGATAATCCATACTTGCCAACAGCATGTGATTTCATAAAAATATTTGTCTACAAGTTCATCATTTCTCATTCATATATGCCATTATGCCAGGCATTCATTGAAACTTTTTCTTGAGAGGGTTAAATATTTTAAACATTAGCTTGGCAGATAATATCAAGGATGATAACTCTTGTCCTAAGTCGATCAAGAGTTATCATCCTTTGTGGTGTTTGCAATCAGCTACTACAAGTATGTGGTGTTAAATTTGTTTGCCATCATGTGGCATTATTATTTAGTAAAGCCAGTAAACTGTTGATGGAGATTATAGATTTTCTGTTATATAAACCAAGCATGAAAATAACTAGTGAATGTCTCATATAAATAAAGACAATTTGACTTGCACCATCGCCATGGTAATTAGCCATCCATTTACTCTATTTATGATTGAGGACGGGGTGGGTGATAACAATATCCTGTGTTATTTTTCATGTTTGTGGTAGAGTTACATGTACATAATTGGTACCGTCTCATCTGTTACACTTCTAAAATCCAGGTACCATTTAGTGTTTGTGTTGAAACATACATGGCATGTGTTCTACATCTGTTGATAATTTTACTGCAGCTGTAATCCAGACATATTAGACAGATGGCACAAACTGCAAATTTACCATGGAATGTATTCTTATAGAAACTTCAGTGCATCAACATATATCACACACTTGATTGGTTAGTTCAAAATTCAAAAAGTAATCCAGCATTTTCATTGGTCAGTGGAGAAAATGGAATGAACATCTGGCAAATATGGTTTATGAAGAGATACAATGACCTTGTACAAATTCTCACCTGTAGGTACTCAACCATGGTGATCAAGTTTTCCCTGTACTCCTCCAGGGGAACATGTTGTCTGGGGTTCAGTTCTTTATCATTGGAGTCGTTGGCCCCTAGAAACAATGTGAACATGGCCACGACATCAGCCTCCTCTGTTGTGATCAGTTTGGGTAGAGCCAGTTTACACCAGCTTGTCACATAGCCAGAAAAGCCTCGGTTACATACATCACACTTCCTGGAAAACATATTGTGACTAGAATCAGGATTTCATTGGAGGGACTGGAAGCTGTGGCAATGAGGCATACCAAGACCTTCCAAACCCATGCATTTGCTACTTCAAAGAATGAAGCCTTTTTATTTTTGATGGGGAAAGCAAATGATGCCTATCTGCATTTTTTCCCGGAGCTTCATAATACTGATTGGATTTCATCATACACATGTATATACATCCTGTAGGAAGTCCACTGAACAGCTTAGGAATTTTTGGATGCTAAAGGAGATAGGTTACTATCTAAAGAATACCAGTAACTTCAGCTTGTTTGTTTTCATTGTCATTCAAACATTTCCAGTGCATGGCTGGAAATAGTTTAAATTTGGTCTCATGTAGAGTCTTCAAATTTTGAAATTGAATTCTGAACACAGTGCGATATACAGTTAATTCTTTAACTGTCTCGCTGCTGTGGGCCACACGTAGTGGCCGCAGTGTATTGTGCTGCGGGCCCACCATGTGGGCCTGCAGTATTCGTGATGATACAAGTTTTGGAATTATTATTTTTATTAAAATTAAGTTAAAAACCCAATAAGATATATGATATTTTGTAAGCGAAGTTTACAATCTTTGAATGGAGCTCTTTATTTTTATATTTTATCAATCAGCAGGAAAAAAATGGGAGGAGAAAGTACGATAATTAAAAAAAAAACGGAGTAAATTTAGAAAAATGAACACTTTTAGATGCACAAATGCTAAACAAGTTAGCAGCGTAACAGTTAAAACATTTTTTTTTTACTTTGTTCTGACATACCTTATTAAATAGTCTGCTACTAAAGAAGCCCAACAACCTTCCTTCTCAAATCCTTTCTGTGACATAAAAACATAAACAATATCAGGAATATAAACACAAATATAGTCAATTTTTGACTGTTTTGACTTAACATAATTGGGACATATACATGAAGGCCTACTACCATGAGTGCGAGTAACAAGGAATCATATGACCGAGCAGATACATAATAAAATAAATACATAATAAAAGTAAGATCCTGTGTACATGTACCAATAAATGACTAAGAAGTACATGGTAATCTCCCTAGTATAATCCGTGGCGTGTCCGACTTCTACACCTCCTCTTCCACTTTACTCACTGCACATGGGGCAAGAGACCTGGGGTTTTCGCTACCTGAGATTCCATGGACCAGGTTTACACCCTACAGTAGAATGGGTTGACTGCGCATGCGCGATGAGTAGTGCGCGATGAGTAGTATAGAAAGGGCACGCGATCTCCCTATCCCTATAGGTGTGGCGCAGGATAGGGTGGGGCGAGAGACCTTGGGGTTTTCGCTACCCGAGATTCCATGGGCCAGGCTTGCACTCTACAGTAGAATGGGTCGACTGCGCATGCGCGATGAGTAGTGCGCGATGAGTAGTATAGAAAGGGCGCGCGATCTCCCTATACCTATAAACTAACCCATGGGGGTGAATGAGCCATGGGGGTGAATGAGCACTCGTACTACTAATAATTCAATCACAGGAAGTTCACTGTTCAACTCTGTTCTTTGAACACAGAAAAAGTATTCACATTCTTCTTTCAAATTGAAAAAAAGCCATATAATGAGCGAGTGAGTGAATATGATTCAACGTCACTTTCAACAATGTTCCAGTCATATCACAATGTTTGGGTCCTATTCCTTTTTACATCCAGAAACCCCCATGGGGTGCCTCAGTTATTCATCTCTTATGACAAGCTAGCTGGGACCTATTCTTACCATGGCCTGGGGTGTACACAACAACACCCTAGATCAACATCAAGAGATTCATGGGGCGCCATATAATGACAAAGTAGCTGATGTCATGAAGGATATTTCCAAATGTATCCATTTTTGCTGCACTTCCTGTGATTGGCTTATTAGGGAAATATAGTCACAAACATGTCTTTCCTCTTACTGAATAGTCATGTTTACTAGCCATAACTGTTCTTATCAGTAATGCCTGTGGTTGATAGTCACAGATGACGTGTACGGATCTCCGTGTGCTTTAACCCATACCATATAAACGTTCATTTTGATGCCCCTTATTATAACTACCAGTTATTTTCTGGAAGCTAATTCCTTCTCTTCCACGCTTAATTGTTGCTTTTATCAAAGTTCCCGGCACTGGTGATTAGCTGTACACGAGCTGTTTTCACATCGACCCAGACCTCCCCCATATACGGTAGACGCCATATTGTGTATATTTCGGCCACTATGCATGCGCACTCGCACGATATGGCATCCCACCGGGGAGGTCGGGGTCGATGTGAAAATGGCTCATGTACAGCGAATTACCAGCACTGGGAACTTTAATAAAAGCGACAAGCGTGGGAGAGAAGGAATTAGCTTCCAGAAAATAACTGGTGAGGAGCATCAAAATGAATGTTTATACGGTACGGGTAATAGCACACGGAGATCCATACACGTCACCTGTGGCTATCAACCGCAGGCATTATTGATAGGAACAGTTGTGGCTACATGTTTACTAATCTGGGTTTCCCACCATAAATCTCAGACAGTAGCCAGAATTTGCAGTCGGTTTCTCTTAGACACAATGGAAGTAAAAATCTTGTCTCGTACTTGAGATCAATTTCTACAACTTGGCGAAGTAAAAGATAGTACATCCATTCAAATTATTTGTTAGAATCAGAGCTGAACTAGCCTTTTTCGAAGTTTTTTCCATCTACTTCTGCATTAAAATGAGGCTTTTCAGAGGGAGGAAAATTGTATCATAGAGAGTGTGACCCATTGAGCTTCCCCTGTAAATTTCTGGGTAGTTGATTTCTCCCCATATCTCTAACTAGCAATATCTGACATATTTTCGTCTCAAAGCTGCCAAAATTATAATAAGGAGAATTGTCCTTTCTTTCAAATAGCAATATGATTGTTTGATAGGCATCGATCTAGCCCTTGTTGATGTGAACAGGTGGGGCTCACGCCATTGATACGGAAAAGCGAAGCTATAGCGCGCGGCCAACAACAAAATTCAATTTCACGTAATTCGACAGAAATAGATATTTAAAACGTACCTTATACCATTAACTTCATTAATGTACACACACAAACATAATAAACAAGCACATGGCTACACGTGGTGGGCGTGGTTTGACTAGCCATGTGCTTTTTTAACCGAATGTTGTTTTGTTCGACACATGCGCATTACACAAACAAGGCGTCGATCGAAAATCGAGGAGGAATGTAAACACCCCAATGACACCATCCACCCAAAGTTAGGTGATCATAGAACGGAAAGGACATATTTAGGGAAGTGTAAGAGGTTTGAAGTAAGTATTTTGGTAAACGTTTCTTCTTTTTTATTTTCACTTTCAACTACCGACTGGCTTCCGCTTGACGGCTACGGAGACTCCAGTTTCCAACAGCATCCCCTCCACACCCTTCGAACTCGTCTTTCCTTCCTATTCCCCCCACCACTCCTATAACCCTCTGATATACGCGTTTGAGCGGCTGATGTTGGTGCAGTTAGCGAATCTACCTGCGTTAAAGAATCACCATATAACACAACTTTGGGCCAACGACAATACCCCTCCCTACTTTCACTATCTCCCGCCATTTCAATCGTGGACAAGGAGAGCTCGTATTCAAGGGAGATAATCCGACTGATGTGAATATCAAATATCAGATTGAATTTGGCCAAGACTGAAAGACAACCTGTAACCATCTGGGTCATCTTTAAGCGATGCAACCTTCCCACAGCGCATGCTCCATTTCGCAGGCTCCAATAACATCCCTGCCTCCAATAGCGGAAGTTGACCTTTACTACGTTGCTATGACGTATAGGGGAAACCAACCAACGCACGGTTCAGTTTGAATCCGACCAAACGACTCCTTTAGTGTTGCACATGAGCGAACTACTTTTCATATGCTCTGTCCAGATAAACAGGGAAAATTATCTCCAGATAATTCTTTTTAACGCTAGGTGTACGGAGGTATTATGCAGACTTGAAAAGTAATCAAATGATGTCACTTCCGGCGATGTGCGCGAAGGCCCCGAATCCGGTCCAAAAATCTGACTGGTGGCTGGGGTGTTATTAGACCCCCAGCGAGGTGGTTGTACGCGATGGCAAGTGTACGCAAATGGACTGAAAGACTGGTAGATTACTTCATTCAACCATGGAGCTAAAACTTTTTAGCTCCATGATTCAACCAATCATGGCGCTCTATCCAGCAGAATAGACACATCCCCCTTAATAATTGGTCAATTGGTCGTTTAACATTGGCAAGCACTCTGACATATTGATTTTCAACATAGAGAATATACAGACAAAAAACTGGTTTCTATGTGGGGCAATTCGTCTGGTTGGAACGGACACATTTCTGTATCGTTACTTGAAGGCAGCTACCAGATATGCACTCACATTATTTATAACAAACTCCATTACTTCATTACCTAGTAGCCATATAAGGTCATCTTTGAGCTGTTGTACCGTAAAATTGACCCACTTTTGCTCAATCGGACGTTGGTGATCAAATCTCAGATCAGTACATTTTTGGCAGTCAATCGGAAAGTGTATCTCATTCTTAAGAGGAGAAGAGCAAAATGGACACACTCTCTCTTTTCCTTGTCTTGTTTAGTGTATATCTACCTACTTGAACATGTAAGTAGTAGGTAGACCGCATTTAAAGCCTTTGGCGCCTCACTGCGCATGCGCGAGAAAGTGGTGTGCGCAGGAGTGTTCTGCGCAGGTATGAGATTTTGTGGCGGTGTGCGCAGGAGTGTTGTGCGCAGGTATGACGTCATTTCCGGTCTGCGTCAATCGGGCGTGTGTATTCCTCCGCCGTGATGCGGTCTGGTGGTGATGCGGTCTGCCTCCGCGGACAGAAAGTAGTCCCAAATTCTCCGGCATTCTCGGCAATCTTCAGGGCGAGAGGGGTCCCTAGTGTACCGATTGGATCGAGTGAGGTGTCAAAGTGAAGCATTCGTGAAGGGGCATCCGACGGGATGGGTGTGACGTGGAACTGACGTCATTCTGCGCATGCGCAGTAGACAAAGTATATGGAAATGGAGGTTTTGGGGTCTAGGTGGGCCACTATTGGTCCGATGGAGTCGTATGAGGTATCAATGTGAAACATTTGTGAAGGAGCATCCATCTGGACTAGTGTATCGTTCGTTGTCCACATTCTGCGCATGCGCAGACAGGGAATTGTGGGAAAAGTGTACGGAAATAGACGTTTTGGGGTCTAGGTGGGCCACGAGTGGGCCGATTGGATCGAGTGAGGTATCAATGTGAAGCATCAATGAGGGAGCATCCGACGGGATGGGTGTGACGTGGAACTGACGTCATTCTGCGCATGCGCAAGCAGGAATTGTGGGAGAAGGGTATGGAAATAAACATTTTGGGGTCTAGGTGAGCCCCTAATGATCCTATGGTGTCGTATGGGGTCTTATTTTGAAGCTCTCGCGAGGGAGCATGCGCCTGGACTAGTGTGTTGTTCGTGTTCAACATTCTGCGCAAAAAGGGTATGGAAATAGCCGTTCTGGGGTAGGTAGGCCCCTAATGGTCTGATGGGGGTCGAGTGAGGTATCAATGTGAAGCATTCGTGAAGCAGCATCCTACTGGGTGGATAGGACGGACGTAAAACTGACGTCATTCTGGGCATGCGCAGTATACCAAGTATATGGAAATAGACATTTTGGCGCCGACATGGGTCACTATTGGTCCGATGGAGTCGGATGAGGTCTTATTTTGAAGCTCTCGTGAAGCAGCATCCGACTGTGCTAATGGTTCGTCCGTGTTCAAGAGTCTGCGTATGCGCAGTCTGACCGTAGTATAGAAAGCAGGCATTTTGGGGGTGCGTGGCAGTGTGTTTGACCAACCACTATGGGTCCGTGTTTGTGGTTTTGTGGTGTGGGTTGTTCACACAGACGTCACTTCCGGTTTCACAAAAACTACTTCCGAACACAGAAGAGTTCCAATTTTTCTTTAGGCGTAGGGTCCGCATTTTCCACCCGGGTTTTTCCCGGCCCGGCCCGGCCGCAGCGCGCACGGGTTATCCGGGCGAGCGCGCGCGCGGCATCACCGGAAGTGCGCGGGTGAATTTCGGGTCAAAAGGTCAAAGGTCACATCCAGGTCAAAAGGTCAAAGGTCTCCCTTCCGGCAATGTTCGGCAACAATGTTGCGGCATCGATATACAGAGCTTGAACACAAAAAGGGGATTGTAAATTAACCTGGGAAGGATGGGCAGTTCCATTTGGACCAATCAGCGGTCGAGAAAAAGAGCCAATGAGCGATCGATAAAAGAACCAATGGACGGGTACTAGAATTTCGTTCACGTCTGCGCCTACATCCGGGTACTAGAATGCTTTCGCCTACGTCCGCGCCTACATCCAGGTTCTTGTACATCCGGGTAATATTTTCTGGACATTGATGGGTTACATTTGGCCCCATCCTAGGCCACTGATTGGCTACTTTCTCCACGGTGTTCAATGCCAGTTTGACCGAATCCCCACATGTCTGTTATAGCCTTCATGCATTATGCTCATATAGAAAACACACAAGACAGGGGTTTTTTGGTGAGATCTCATTTTTTTTATTCAACAATAACTAACAACAACAACGTGAGAACAACCACGTGAAAACTGAAGCCCAGAACAGGGGGCTTGTACATTGAAATCGATAGAACTTAAGCCCAGAACAGGGGACTTTTCGTGAAAGAACTTAAGCCCAGAACAGGGGGCTTGTACATTGAAAGAACTTAAGCCCAGAACGGGGCTTGTACATTGAACTGATGGGCGGCCCAGTCATATACGAGTACATCGCGGTCCTCGGCCTTGGGGTACTCGTCAAATATCTGTACGATGGTAGATAAGGTTCTTCCCCGGCATCGATGGTACAGGTAAAACAAGCAATATTTTCCGCACACGCTACTGGTCAGGCTTTGCAACGTATGACTGTTCCAACACCACGTCTCTGTGCCTTGATCCATGAAGTCTGTTAAATCGGGATGGAGGGGTGGCAGGCCGTACGGGTCAAAGTGTTCGCCCTGCTGTTCTGTCAAGTACACGGCCACCCAATGTTCACCGGGTCGATCCATCGGGTCCGTGTTGAGAACGTAAGCAGCAGGATACATACGGTCTAATGGGAACACATCTCGGGCGAACACCCCTTGAAAGACCATACGTGTCCCTGGGTCATTCTCCAGCACGGTGGTTATCTGGTCTGTATCCATGTTAGGTGGCAAAGTCACACGGGACGTTGCGCGCCTTGTCCACTTGAATGATGTTGTCAAACTCGGCGTAGCAGATCACATTGACGGTGCTCCGGAGGGCTCGTGCAAAGTGGATTTCCAACCGTAAATTGCCTTGCTTGGCGAGGGCCAGCTGATGGTCGTTCTCTAAGGTGGGGGTCAGATCGAAACAGAACAACAGAGCAACGTGTATAGTCCTCCGACTGATCATATTCCCTTCGTCCTGGTTGATTTGACCGGTGGCTGTAAACAGGCTCTGATACGCTCGAATGAAATTCGCGCGCCCGAAGTTCGGTGTTAAGGCCGTGGTTGGGACCTGTTGTCCGTCCACATACAGGGCCACAAAATTGATGCCGAAATGTTTAAAGTCAAACGGGTTCTCTGGGTAGGCTCTGCTGAAACTGGTATTTTCCACACAGGCCAGGATCAATCGCTTGGGTAGTTCCCCCAGGAACAGGTTTTCTTTGTTGGCGCTCATATTTCCAGCAGACACAGAGAACACTTTGGTTTGCACACGTCGGATTGGGTACTGGGCTGGTTTTGTTTCCAAGGCTTCGAGGTGTCCCAATTGAACGGCTGGATTCGGTTTCACTTTTCGGACATACAGGACTGCGCCTTGGATGACAATCTTATAATCAGCTGCATGCCCCTCTACGTTAGTGGCCATCAAGGCGAAGGTCGGAGACGCCCGTATCAGTCGGATTTTGATGGGGATCTTGTTCAAGAGGTACCGATCTTGCATGAAAATGTCTGCGTGCAGTCGACCCATGAGATCCACCGAGACGCCGTTCGCGGTGAAAGCCTTCCGTTTGTTATATCCCGCATTGTCGTTCTCTGCGCCCATGTGCTCGGCTGTGTCCTGGTAGAATAAAGCGGCTGTTAGCTGAGATTGTTTAGCCTCTCGTCCATGCGACAACAGCGTCTCGATGTAGGCTCGATAGGGGTACGTGTTGGACGAGTCACTGATGAGTTTGTCGCTAAGAAATATTTCCACCTGTTGAAACATAGAGTGCAGCCAGAGATTCGTCGGGCCCACCGTTGCTTGGTCGACGATTCTGGAGCCATCCCCATTGACGACCTTGGCTTTCACATACAGGTATGTATGGGCTAAATCCACATAGGCCGTATCCGCATTACTGATGGTGAACTCGATGGGCTCTGTTTCGTTGATGCTGGAGAGCGGGAGATGCTCCACCCATAATCCTTGTTCGTCACTGGTCTGTGTGGGCGGGAAGGTCCACAAATCAAATTCACTGTTGGTGGAGGGGCAGGACTGTGCGTGGATCAAGGACATGTTTTAAGAAAAGATATCCTGGGTCTTCGATGTGCGTCGTCGCTGGGTCGGTCGTCGACTGGTGCGTGGTCTCGGTGGTGCAGGTCTTTTATTCCCTACGGTGGGTTGTGCTTTGGCGACTAAGACGCCTCCTGCTTCTTTGGCCCGCCGTTTCAAGGCTTCTTTGGGTGCCGTACCCCCCAAGACATCACCGGCGACTTGCAGTCCACTGCGTACCGCTTGTTTGCCGATTGCTTTCACCCCACGCGTCACCAAGGGCAGGAACGTTTTGACGATGCTCCCGAGTATGTTCCCCAGCCCATGTCCTCATTGCATGCGTGCACCACTAAAGACCGGAAGGCCACCTCCGGCCTGTCGGGCATAATAGTCCATATAGCTGCGTGCATCGCACTCGTAAGGCACCTTCATTATACAAAGTGGGGAGCACGTGCTTGTCGAAAATGAAGTGTCAGCACCACTTTTCCTCGTTCGAATGTCACCGGTCGTCCCGTGTCATCTCTTATTTCCACCGTGATAGTATTGATGTCGGTTTGTCGTACGGGTAGGTAGAGCATGTGAGTGAAACTGTGGGTAACTTGATCTTCATACGTTTTTTTAATGGGGACCACCCGTAACAGAGGTGTGTTGATATCGCCCACGATGTGGTTGTCGATCACGTCCGAGTAGACGTAGAGTCCGTACATACCCGACTTCATATCCATCGGGATCTGGCCATGGTCCTCGGATGGACCCGTGTAGGTCGCGTGAGTGAGACCCAGCATTTGCTGTAGGATAGGATTCAGTACGACACTCACGTTGGCGGTGAGGATGATCTGGGCCTTGCCGTTGTGTGCGTTGTAATCGAAGTTCACGTGATTCTTGAAGGGAAAGGTTTTGATGGGTTTTGAAACATTCGTGACCTCCCGTAAAGCCTTATAATGCAACAATCTTGTCAACCCCTGCATGAACTCCTTGAGAGTATCGTATTGGCCTTCGGGGAGGGTGAGTCGGGTGTCTTTTCCTTCGTAGGTCACCTCGTACCACACTTCATTGGCTCGCACGTTGTACCACGAGTAAGGGTATTGGATATCCACGAGGGCACATTCCCATTGTCCAGGTAAATGCAACGGTTGCGGTAACTGGGTCACGTACTTGGCCATGGTGTTGTCAGGAAACACATCCAGCGAACTGTTACTGGGTGAGGTAAAACAGGTCGACTGGGCTGTCCTGCTGCTGCTGTTGGTTTTAATAGGTGTTCCAGGCCTTGGGCGGTTGTGTCCGGCGTCGTGTTCGCCGCGGTGACTTGCTACGTGTCACGGCTCTGGAGATGTGGGGTGTCTTGATCAAGGGTGTTTTTTTAAAGGCGTGAAAAGAAGGTGCCCGTTGTGGTGGTGTTTTGGTGGGTGACTCCGGTTCCCACTCGGCTTCCGAAGAAGGTAGTGGGCCACCCGGCGATTGCTGGGTTCGCTGCATCCAGGCCCAGCGCTGGGGGTTCCCCACCAATTCCTGTGGTACATGCATGTCTTTCAAGCCTTGGGCGAAGACCTCCCATCCTCGAGGATCCTTGTGCGACCTGCGTTGACGCATCATGCCATTCGCTAAATCCGTCATGTGGATCCGGGGGACCACTTGATTCTGTACCAGTAGTTCGCCTTTATCATTCCAAGTCATGTTAGGATTCTGTTTCATCCGTTGTAATACCAGACCAGCTTGTTTCTTGAACGATGCAGGTACACTCTTCAGCACGTCTTCCACCCACTGTGGGGCGGTGGGTCGTACCCCTGGTAATGGCGGCTGTTGGAGCGGTGCTGAGGTCGGCGGTGTATCGCGTGGTGGTGGTGGTGGAGGTGGTGGTCGGGTAGAGAGGGGTTTGTATTGGTCCATGACCGCGATGTACCGTTGAAGCGTCTCATTGTACCGTTGTACTTTCTCACTGTCGCTCAAACCCGGTCTTTGTAAGATCTGTTGCATCTCTTCATCGCGGGTGTTTACGGTCTTCACCGTAGAGGGTACGGGGTAGGGCGATTGGAGGTTTTGAAGGAACAGTGGTTCGACGAGGACCATTTTTTTCGTGTGGTTCATTGTCGGCCGAAGTGTCCACCCAATACTGGACCCAACACGGAAGCGGCCAACGGTGTTAAGATGGCCCCGAGAAAGCCGCCTTTCTGTAACACCTTTTTCTTTTGTGTTTGAGAGACTCGCTTCTGGACTAGGGTTCGGAGACCTGTCTTATGCTTGGTCAACTTGGTCTTCTGAGCCGGAGCCTTTTAACAGGTTGTACCCGATCTCGCACAGCCAGCGTACACGGTCAGGGTCCGCACCGCGTACAATGGTTCGAACCAAGTCGGGTGGGGCCGTCTTCAATACACGGAGCGTCGGAGCGTGCTTCCGTACTCGCGCAGACATCATGTACAACTAATGCCAGAACCCACAACTCTGCCCTTTTTATCTACCTCAGAGAACAGAGACAAAGTCAACCATGCTGTGGTATTAATTCTTTTTATTATTCCCCATCATCAAACACACACTCCAGCTGGGTGGGTGGGTGTGTTTACATTATTTTTGCATGCACACGTGGTGGGTCTCCCCGGGAAAGATGCCGGTCCCTAGTCGAAGGTGATCGGAGGTGGCTTGCTGGAGGTTGAAGAGCATATACCCGTGCTGAGGGGTTGTCGCATCCTCAAAGGCTTCCAACGCAAAGGGTGTGCGGCCGGGATACATCTGTCTCGCCAGGTGCAGCAGTTGAGTGGTATCTCTCGGGTTTTTGAAGACCACCAGGTAGTTGGCATTTAAGCTGATGTTCCGATGTTCTTTGTTTTTACTGAACAGATTCTGCACAATGTAGATGATGCTGAGCCGTCGATGGTGGCTGCCTTTGGTAAAGAGTTGGGTGACCCGCGCATCCGTCTCCGCCATGAGACCATGCAGAACCACCAAGGTGTCCGGTTCCAAATCGGTCAGGTTGGGCCGTCCTTCCACGAACGTGATGTGGGGCATTGCTGCATACGCTGCCTGCCATTCTCCGTAACACCACACGACTCGGGCAATGGGTGGGGTGATCAGGCTGTCGGCGTGTTGAAGGAGCTTCCTGACGAAGTGCGTTTTGCCGGAACCCGTCGGTCCTACGATGACGCAAGTGAAGCGATGCTGCCACCGAGGGTCCATGGTTCGAGGTGTATGCGCTGTCGTGGTAACCCGCTCTTGTGAATTTGGTACGAGTGAACTGGAGTGGTGGTGGGTACAACGTGTGTCGTCGTTGTCTGTTCACTGTAAGTGATGAAATCCGGGTTTTCAGACGTAGTGGGTGTTCTTGGTGTGGAGCTCGGTGTCGAGCTCGGTGTTGACTGTATACTCGGTGTGGAGCTCGATGTGGCTTGTACACGTGGTTTGGTGGTGGTGATGACTGGCCTCGTTTCGATCACGGAGGTGACTGCTGCTATCTGCGGACTGGTTTCACTGACGGCTAGAGTTCTAAGTTGGTTAAGTAGAGTGCTGACAGAGGCTACGTCGTAAAGCACTCCTCCGTACAACACACTCAGCAGGGTTAGCAATATCACCACAAAGCCCACTTGCGCTTTGCGCGTTTTGGGAGACGCTGTGTTGAGAGGCAGCTGCTGTTTGTCCATAGCACCGTGGTCGAACGTGGAATGAAGGATGACGGTAGTGTCTGGCTCTATAGTCGTTTCACCTGGTTGGCCGCGACCCAGGAATTGAAGGAACTGGGCCAGCCTTGCCATTTAACGAAATGAAACAGTTTGCCACGCCGACGTTCCGTTTTCAAAATCTGCTCCACCGTGTAGTAGTCTTGCTGTGTTTTTACGACAGGCTGTAATTCCGTCTCGTAAAACGTCCCTAGCAACGGTTCCCCTTGAAGATCTTCAAGTTCATAGACTCGCTGCTGTCGGGGTAGGCGCCGTTTAATCAGGAAGTGCTCATCGCTCCAGTTGGGCAAGTAACTTTTCTCAAATTGACCTTTGACTTTACTAATCCGTACAGGGTCCCCGAACTTGAACACCTCATTCGGCGTTCGCTGCGATTGCCTGGGGTACGGTCTCAGCGCGCGACCAGCAAACATCTCCACCGTCTTCAACGATGGTGACTTTATCTTCATAGACGTGTAACCTCACCCGGGGTGTAAGGGGAAGGATGGCTCGTAGGACTGGTGGCATGGTTGACCCAATGACGAACGGTGAATGACACACACTCTGGCTGTCTCTCGTATTTATGGTGAGGTCCCTCGGTGACATGGTTGACCCAATGACGAAGGATGAATGACGCACACGCTGACTGACCCTCGTATTTATGGTGAGGTCCCACTGTCATTGCCACAGCGTCAGGGTCAATAGGGCAAAGACCATTACAGGCCAACCAGCCGTCGCTGGTTCCGGCGTGAGCGCTCGTGGTCCATAGCCCGGGCATCAAGGATGGCTGTCATAGTCCAGTAGTGGTGAGTGATAGCACACCTCTCCATCGTGTGCACTCTGTCGAGGACCGCTTCTGTGAACTCTTTCAGGATCTGGCGTCGCCCCTCGTTGTCGTCACCATCTCCAAACATGGACCGAACCACTGCTCGGTAACCCGTGAATGAATTAACCACGGTCGCATGCTGTAAAATGCGAGTCGCATAGGGATGAATGTCCGTCATGGCTCTGCAACCGTAGGAATGGAGGTGTGGGATCCATAGGGACGTGTTTTATAGACCATGTCACACATGCGCGCCAATACGTAGCTCACGGGTGTAGTCCGTGATACGTACTGTTCTGATTGGTTAGTCCAAAAAGAGAGCAACAACAACAAAGATTACAGGTCAATCCTTTTATTAGCCCCTCCATCACAGCACATCCACGCTGGAGGAACCGCTATGGGTGTGTTTACAAGCGGATGTTAAAGGTTAAAAGGTTAACAGTTAAAGCTCATGTCAGCGGTTAAAGGTCATTGCCGGTCACGTGACAGTAAACATGGAAAAACCCGGATGTAAGATGAGGACCCGGATGTAAAACCACAGTACCCGGATGGAAGACATCATCCGGGCACTTGACGTCCGCGCCTGCATCGGGGAACTTCTATGTAGGTGTATAAAAGTGGGAATTTTTAGGGCATTGCTGCATTCATTGACCTGCTTCACCTCACCGGCCTGAGCCTGCCTGACCAGCCTGAGCCTATCTGACGAGAGGAGCTACGACACTGTCAACCACCAAGATTTTCACTTGCACAACTTGCCAGAAGCAGTTTACTCGCCCAGAAGATTTGCGACGGCACGAGTCCTCCATCCACAACGGCGCACGGTATACTTGTATAACCTGCGCACGGTCATTTAATCGGGAGGATCCTTTATTGCGCCACGAACGCTCATTCCACGAGGGCGCGACGGAACAATGTAATGAATGTGGTCAACTCTTCAAACGACCCAGTCAGTTAAGACGGCATCAGCGTTTGATTCATGCCCCGTGTCTACGGTTTGGGCGACAACTTCCCACTAAAGTGGCACCCAGGAGGGTCAGACCCAGTGAAGATGAGCCCGGGGAGACGAATGCCACTGGTGATGCGATCACAGAGAGCCCGCCTGTATCCACAGTTCAGAAGAGCGTAGATATCCAGCCAGTCCCTAGCATTATTGTTGTTAGTGATACGCCTGATGACATTGAACATTTTCTGGAAGATGCAGTGGATGTTCCTAGCGATCTGTTACAGGACGCCCATCCAGTGAGTGACATCTATCGGCGCCAATGGCCCATGATACGGCACGTTTTTCGCCGTGATCGCCCTATTCCAGATATCTACAATTTCCCACTGACCGATCTCACCCTTCTACGCAGCTACGTGAAAGCCGTCTTCAATGACCAAGCTACGGTCTTCAAATTGAATGTCGCTTTCGGGTACATCTTACGTCACAAAGAGACGGACCAGTTACTGTATTATTATGCCAGTAATAACAGCCATGTTCAGTTCAGTTCAGTAGGTAAATCCCTCCTCTATATAGGAGCACCTCCGTATAGGAGTACATATTAATATACAATCAATTGGAACCACTCAACATTTATAGCTCAACTATCGTGCTGTGAAGTGAACATTTATACAATTCTACAATTGGACGAACTACTATCCTGAAAGTGCTGTGATAGTCCAACCATGTGAGCTTCCTATGCGATGTACTACTGTGAGTGAATTTATATAGCGGTCACTGAAAGACACCCAGGTACTTTACTCCCCAAGTGCCTCCGCTGGCGAAGGTCTAGCGTAGCAACTAGTTCCACCATCAGTCCATATTACCCTGGACATCGAATCAGTCCAGCGCCTTGTGAATAGGCGAGTATATATGTAAGCGGTCACTGGCGAGGGGCGAACCCACGCCAGCTGTAGCACTCCGGATCAGAGTCAAACACTCTAACTACTTCGGCACAACCCATGTGTTTGACCAGCCGTTCACCATCATTAACCGGGCGTCGCTAGAGACGATGCTGGAGAAACTGGACACCGTGGATCCCTTGAGATGGGCACATCGTCAACGCCCCAACACACAATGGGTCGTAGAGAGGGTCACCAATGTTACGTTCTTCGTTACCAAGCTGATCGACCACCCCCATCGGCTGAATGCGTCACCGGCACCGGGCCGGCACGCGCGCTGCGACCGGCCCGGGCCGGAAAAAATCCGGATGGAAAATCCGGACCCTACAATTCCCTGTCTGCGCACGCGCAGAATGTTGGACACGAACAACACACTAGTCCAGGCCAATGCTCCCTTACGAGAGCTTCAAAATAAGACCTCATACGACACCATAGGATCATTAGGGGCTCACCTAGACCCCAAAATGTCTATTTCCATACCCTTTTCCCACAATTGCTGCTTGCGCATGCGCAGAATGACGTCAGTTCCACGTCACACCCATCCCGTCGGATGCTCCCTCACGGATGCTTCACATTGATACCGCACTCGATCCAATCAGCCCACGTCTATTTCCGTACCCTTTTCCCACAATTCCCTGTCTGCGCATGCGCAGAATGTGGACAACGAACGATACACTAGTCTAGGTGGATGCCCCATACGAATACTTCACATTGATACCTCATACGACTCCATTGGACCAATAGTGGCCCACCTAGACCCCAAAACGTCTATTTCCATACACTTTGTCTACTGCGCATACGCAGAATGACGTCAGTTCCACGTCACACCCATCCCGTCGGATGCCCCTTCACGAATTCTTCACGTTGACACCTCACTCGATTCAATCGGTACACTAGGGACCCCTCTCGCCCCTGAAGATTGCCGGAGAATTTGGGACTACTTTCTCTCCGCGGAGGCAGACCGCATCACCACCAGACCGCATCGCGGCGGAGAAATACACACGCCCGATTTACGCAGACCGGAAATGACGTCATAGCTGCGCACAACATTCCTGCGCACATCGCCACAAAATCTCATACCTGCCCAGAACACTCCTGCGCACACCACTTTCTCGCGCATGCGCAGTGAGGCATGCGCAGTGAGGCACCAAAGGCTTTAAATGCGGTCCACCTACTACTCATGTAGATAATGATCCGAAACTTGGTTACTACTCTTATATATCCCTACTATTTTTTTTATTATTATTATGCCAAGTTAGGGTACTAAGTGCACGGACAAGTCACATTGCTGTAGTTCATCTTCTCACCAGTCTGTTTCCAGCAAATTTGACATTATTTCGGGTATGGACCCAGATGTAATTGGGTTGCCCACTCTCTTTTATACCATTCATGTAGTGCTTCTCTGGCAATTCCATTAAATTGTCCTGAACTATTCTGTAGCAGTATGTGACAGAAATCTCGGACTATATGCATTATTTCATGTCCATGTGTTGTAAGTATTAGCAGCTCAGTCTAGATTTCTGGCATTCTTGTTGTGCTAAGCTGTCATATTGAATTTGTGTAATAAAAAATGGTCGTTTTCTTCAGTCGTGGACTGAAGGCTGGGCGGTGCTTATAGTTGGTTCGTCGCGATATAGCTGAAATCTTGTTGAAAGCGACGTTAAATTATATTCACTCACCCCACTCACCCCTTAAGTTATGAAACCTAGCATTCTCCAAATCTCGCAATGGATGAAATATATAGCTATAAATGTATTTTCTCAGGTGGCATACGTCAGAAAACCTGTCGAATAAATATTTATCACCCCTGTGCCGAAGTCTCTCATCATCCCTGGTCATGGCTTGTGTATCAATTCCGTGACCTG
Source organism: Hanleya hanleyi (assembly GCA_036873755.1). Taxonomy (NCBI): domain Eukaryota; kingdom Metazoa; phylum Mollusca; class Polyplacophora; order Lepidopleurida; family Hanleyidae; genus Hanleya; species Hanleya hanleyi. Next base: position 105,715 of record JAVTVY010034860.1, on the reverse strand, counting down.
CATTATGGAGGATGGAGTTTTTGTGCACCAGATACTCCCCAGATTCCACCGACTACACTGTATGGCAACAATATATGTGGTGTCTACGGATAATGCATATTGTCACCAAATATTTTTATCAAGTTATAAAGTGCTTTTAGACCTCTTTTGTCAATTCCTGTTTAGCATTGGTGAGTGACCAGATTCCATGAAAGAGATGACACGATTATACGTTCGCGGCCAGTGTGATTGTCTGTCACCAAAAAAAATCCTAGTAAAAAAAGTTGTTTCCATATATTCTTAGTTCAATGGTTTTTTTTTTAATTTTCTTGGATTTTTTTTCTTGTATTTTCTTATGCGCCAGACGCATAGGAAACTAAATGTTATATTTTATTGGGGTGAATTATAGTTTTATAATTGTCTTGATCAAACCTTCACTGCTCAAGATTATATTTTCTTAGATTGCCTTATTTTAGGTAAGTTTTCATTTTTATTATTCGTGAATTTCCTGTGCTTCTGGGCTGGCATGCAGTGCAACCAAGTAAATGTTCATGATTTACTCTACGGCCTTTGGTATGTAATGTAGTCTAATTGACACGCAGCCTTAACTGGAATTTGCATGTTTTTGAATTTGAACTGTCAATCGAAAAATATCCCATATATTCATCCTTTTGCAGAAAGTTAAAAAAATGAGGCTGAGGCTGATGACGTTGTGACGTCATCACCCTCAGCCTCAATTTTTGGGGTCAAAGGTCACTTCCGGATCAAAGGTCACTTCCAGCAAGAGTTAAATAAGACCGTTGCTTCAGTTACTTCAATGTTAGGCCCAATATGCAACCCACTCATGGACATTTGCGGTATGGAGTGCGGGCACTTGTTTGCTCTGTCTCACGCTGTAGAAGACGACGGAAGTGGTCTCGTAGCCATTGGGTGACTATTGCTGGAAAGCTGTGATGCGCATGCGTAGTGAATAGGCATGCCTGGTGTGGATGTTTTGGGGTCGAGGTGGACTATCCTTGGTCCGATTATGCCGCGGAAGGTGTCAGTGTGTAGCACTCGTGGGGGAGCGTCCGACTGGCTGGGTGTGTAGTGAAATTAAGGCTATGGTGCGCATGCCCATCCGTGGAGTGGTATAGAAAGGGCATTGGAGTGGAAGTTTTGGGGTAAAAATGAACCAATATTGGTCCGAATGGGTCGTGTTAGGTATCAATTTGAAGCCCTCGTGAGAGAGCGTCCGGATGAACTGATGTGTAGTGGAACTACCGATCATCTGCGCATTCGTTGAAGAAAAATGGCATTGGAATGGACGTTTTGGGGTTGAGATGGGCCATCCGTGGTCCCATTGGGTTGTATTAGGTATCCTATTGAAGCACTCTTAGGGGGAGTCCGACTGCACTGGTGTGTCGTGAGAATGATGTCATTCTGCGCATGCGCAGCCGTGGAGTTGTATAGAACGGGTTTTCAAGGTGGGAGTTTTGGGATCTAGGTGCACCATCCTAGCTTCTGTTGGTCCGCTATTGTACCGTGTGGGATAGACTAATGTGACATCATTAGTAGTAGAGGAAGGGTATTCAAAGTCCAGTTGACCCTAAGTAGCAGAGAAAGCAGAAACGCAGAATATTTGCCCTATGATCTTTGTGGAGAGCTTTACAATAGAGCCTCACCCCCGTATATTAACGCCTTAACGCCTATCGTAACCCCCTATCTTAACGCCTTGATGCAGACAGATGAGAGAAAGAAAGATCAACACGTTCACAAGTTTTCATATAGTTTATTCTCTCCAGTGTTACATCATGCCCGAGCTGGGGGAGCCGCGTTCGGTATGTATACAATTGAAATATGCTCTTGTGCAATCATAGGCCACCATTTGATGTTGCATCTATAACATTCTCTCTTGCCCCAGGACTGGGAGTGATATCCGCCTGCGCACTCGGGAGTAGTAGAAAAAGGGGCGTTTCGGAGATGCAAAGGAACTGGGGGAGATGGGACCTTGTTCGATCTGACTATCTGGTAGAGTTACCTGTGTGCCTGTGTGTGGTAGTGTTGGTGGTGGTGTGTGTGGTGGTGGTGTTTGTGTGAGTGGTCGTGTGTGGTGGTGATGGTGGTGGTGGGTTGTGTGTGTGTGGTGTATGTTGGTGGTGGTGGTGGTGATGGTGGTGGCGGTGGTGTTGGTGATGTTGTTGCTGAGCGCCCGCCTTAACGCCCTAATGTCTTCTATACCTATTCCCATAATGTCTTAACGCCATGATGCAGACAGTTGAAAGAAAGAAAGATGAACAAGTTTGCAAGTTTTCATATAGTTTATTATTCCCTCCATCACATCATATCCACGCTAGGGGAGCCGCGTTGAGTATGTTTACAATTAAACTATGCTCTTGTCCAATCGAAAGCCACCATTTATTGTTGCGTCAACCTTCGCCCACGTTTGCTCTTGTCCGTTGGTCGTATCCCTAATCATTTGTAACGCCGACCAACGCCTAGCTTAACGCTTCAACACCCTGATGGAATAGCCCGGAAACTCTGTTGGATCTAGATATCCCATCGATGCACCTGGTGGTACTCAATATCCCGTAGGTCATAGGATACACCAGGGTGCGGGTGTAGCACGAAGGACGTGCGCATGCGTCCAATGACGTCACTTCCGGCGATAACGTCACTTCCAGCTATGACGTTACTTCCGACGATGACGTCATTTGGAAGAGGATGCGAGACTACCGCCCAGTGAGCAGACAAGCGGGCGATGACGTCACTTTCGATGATGACGTCACTTTCGTTGATGATCTCACTTTTATCAAGGGTCATGGCCAAAGCATGCGTGTGTGATTGGACAATGCGTTAAGGCGTTACGATAGGGCTTTAAGGCGTTACGGTAAGGCGTTATGGCGTTAACGTAGGGCGTTAAGGAACGTTAAGGTTCCTATCTCCCGGAACGACAAAATATTGAGAGCTGAAAGTCCGTGACTTTTTATGTTATCATATTGGGGTCATTTTGAGCCTATTTGCATGACACCCCCCCCCCCGAGCAGAGGATCATGGGTTAATTTAAAATGGCGGCCATGTGGGGGCACCAGAAAAGTGATGTTTTCGCAAAAATTACGCAAAAATTCATCATGATTGAACGGGGTTCTATGCCTTTTACGAAAACTAACTGAAATCATATGTCTTAGTATCGCCAAAAAATACCCCCTGATTCGTTTCCCCTTCCTTCCCCTTCCTTCCCCTTCCCCATTAACCCTGCCAGGCCTGGGGGAGGGGGGGGGGGCGATGCCCCTCTACCAAAATGTTTGCGCTATCTCCGGCACGACAAAAAATGGAGAGCTGAAACTTTATAGTTATCATATTGGGGTCATTTTGAGCCTAGTCGCATAACCTTTCGAGCAGAGGATCATGGGTAAAGTTTAAATGGCGGCCATGTGGGGGTACCAGAGAAATGATGTTTTCGTCATATTTCTTCAAAAATTTTGCTTTCCGTATGGAAAAGTGGGTAAAATCTATTTTATTTCGTATCAGTTTATTATTTACTAATTTATCATGCAGTTTTTGCGAAGAAAAAACAAAAGTAAAAAAGTCGAAAATTCTGACCAATACGATCAACCTTACATTTAAATCTTCAGGACGTTGTGGCGTTTTTAGATGAGTATACACTCACTTCCGCTCATCTAAACACGTGACGCAGTGGTGCAATGGCGGCGCCCAGTGCACGCCGTGGCGACCGAGAAAATATTCAATATTTCTTTTATTTCTCATTCTGTCAACAGAAGTTTTATATAATACGGGTTGAAATACGATTGTTGATAAATATAGTCACACTCAAAACTAAGGTAAGTACTCCTTTAAAATAGGCGTTACTGTAAAATTCTCCAAAGAGACCATAGGGAAAATGTACTGGGTTTCTGCTTTCTTTACTACTAGGGTAAGTAGTAGGATTTTAGCGTCGTTTTAGCGTAGACAACTTTTCTGCAAAAGTCACCCAATGGCTACGAGACCCCTTCCATCGTCTTCTACAGCGTGTGACAGAGAAAACAAGTGCCCACACCCCATACCGCAAATGTCCATGAGTAGGTTGCCCATAGGTTGCCGAATTTTTAATTTTTGGTTTTTCCTCGAAAAAACTGCATGATAAATTAGTAAATAATAATTTGATATGTATAGGTTTTACCCACTTTTCCATGCAGAAAAGCAAAAGAATTGAAGAAATCTGACGAAAACATCACTTTTCTGGTACCCCACATGTCCGCCATTTTGAATTTACCCATGATCCTCTGCTCGGGCGTCATGCAAATAGGCGCAAAATGACCCTAATATGATAATCTACAAAGTCACGGAGTTTCAGCTCAGGTAGGGTTAAACAATTAGGGAGTGTGGCTGTAAAAAAAAAAATGCGTATGCTGAGCTGGATATATTTATTATACAAACCATGGACTATTTTGTCAAATTCTTATTCTGATTTTATGGTGGCGAACATCACTTGTTGTAACTGAATTATGAGAGGATAGTAGTAGGGAATGCGTGTTACAGCCCTTAGCCACCCAAAAATGCACATAGCCACCGCGATCCACCATCACACACCGAGCGCTGTCATACGTCATTAACGATTTATATTTGTATAAATTATTGCGTCTGGATATTAATAAATTACACACGTTACAATTTACCTGAATATATATATTAAAGATCTACATATGGTATTATAAATAAATTCTCCGAAATTATACGATAATCGTTAATAACGATTCAAAACACGGAGTATATTTTAGGTTTCATACCGCTTTTACAAAAAGGTGTTATTTCGATAAAAATATATGTAGTACGGGTTCATAGCAATAAATTCTCCGAATTTGTACGTTAAGGATTTAAAAACACGGCGTATACTAGGTTACACGAAAAGCGTTATTGTAATTGGTATATAGCGACATTTTGTGTTGAATAATACACCGTACATTTGGTACGGTAAATATCGATTCTAATTTCGCTGTATAGGAGGCGGTCATGGTACATAATTGTATTGATTTTAGCCCCTGTCAATGCGAAGGGGTGTATAGGGGTAACAGGTGTGATCGAATAACAGAAATCACTCGGTTTAAATATAGGAAGTATTGGCTATAGCCCTCATAACTTGATTTTGACTTATATTCGATCCATCTCGCTGATTCGTATCTAACTCGTACAACATGTCTGAATTCTGGTGTGAAAGATGTCTGTCCTATTTCGCTTCACAACATACCCTGGATCATCATATGAGAGAAGTGAACTGTCCGGATAATAGAGGTTACGCGGTGAGGGCTTTCGAATGCGGTATCTGTACGAAAACATGCTCTTCGAAAGCGTGTCTAAAAAGGCATATGACCACCGTAAATACCGCGGACAACGGTAAAAAATATACCTGTAGAATTTGTGGGGCGAATTTTAGCCGGAGCGATGCCAGACGACGACACCACCGGAATAAACATAGCGACGTGGCGGAAGTTCTACCTTCATCAAGTAGGGATAGTTCGGAAGGCCAAAAAGTAGCGGGAAAAAAGTCGGCGGACTCGGTTAAAGGCATTGCAAAAACATATACCTGCGATGTTTGCGGCGCAAATTTCACCCGGAGGGATGCGAGACTGCCACATCGTCGAACCAAACACAGGGATATTCCCGAAACCCAGTCCTTCATCCATGAGAATTCGAGCGAAAAACATTCTCTAGAAATAGGAACGATACCAGCCTGTGTTAAAAAGGCGAGGACCATCTTCACATTTCGAGTTAAATGCTGTACTAATGTTCCGTCATTTACCTTGACTTTCTGAATAGGGTAAATTGTTCAAACCGGAAAACGCACGTACTGCCATATACACAATCAATGTAGAAGCTTGCCAATACTGCACAGCGTGGATTTTTAGGAACTTTTCATGAACTTTGGGGGACTATTCTTGGACTTGCGTGGATTTTTAGGAACTTTTCATGAACTTTGGGGGGTCTTCCTCGGACTATTGTTGGATTTGTGTGGATTTTAAGAACTTTTCATGAACTTTTAGGGACTATTCTTGGACTAGTCTTGGACTAGGCTTGGACTATTCTTGGACTTGGGTGGATTTTTAGGAACTTTTCATGAACTTTTAGGGACTATTCTTGGACTAGTCTTGGACTATTCTTGGACTTGGGTGGATTTTTAGGAACTTTTCATGAACTTTGGGGGACTTCCTCGGACTATTGTTGGATTTGTGTGGATTTTAAGAACTTTTCATGAACTTTTAGGGACTATTCTTGGACTAGTCTTGGACTAGTCTTGGACTTGGGTGGATTTTTAGGAACTTTTCATGAACTTTGGGAGACTTCCTCGGACTATTGTTGGATTTGTGTGGAGGGTACTAGGATTGCTCAGTTTGTATTTTCGTTTTGAAACTGTCATTACTAAATGAATTTGTATAAATAAATATATACTTTGAACTTGAACAACCGATGTTGCGTTCTTCTTTCTTTCAGCCACCGTCCAGAGTCGTTTCGATATGACTTTATATGGGCGATAGTCGGTTACAACGAGTATCCAGTGATAATAAATATACCATTCATAGATAGGTGTAGCAGCTCTTTATTGTTTTCCACAAAAGTTCATGAAAAGTCACAAGTTCTTAAAATCCAAGTCCAAGAATAGTCCAAGACTAGTCCAGAATAGTCCCTAAAAGTTCATGAAAAGTTCCTAAAAATCCACCCAAGTCCAAGAATAGGCCAAGAATAGTCCAAGAATAGTCCCTAAAAGTTCATGAAAAGTTCTTAAAATCCACCCAAGTCCAAGAATAGTCCAAGACTAGTCCAAGAATAGTCCCTAAAAGTTCATGAAAAGTTCCTAAAATCCACCAAGTCCAAGAATAGTCCAAGACTAGTCCAAGAATAGTCCCTAAAAGTTCATGAAAAGTTCTAAAATCACCAAATCCAACAATAGTCCGAGGAAGTTCCCAAAGTTCATGAAAAGTTCCTAAAAATCTGCGCAAGTCCAAGAATAGTCCAAGACTAGTCCAAGAATAGTCCCTAAAAGTTCATGAAAAGTTCCTAAAAATCCACCCAAGTCCAAGAATAGTCCAAGAATAGTCCAAGAATAGTCCCTAAAAGTTCATGAAAAGTTCTTAAAATCCACCCAAGTCCAACAATAGTCCAAGACTAGTCCAAGAATAGTCCCTAAAAGTTCATGAAAAATTCTTAAAATCCACCCAAGTCCAACAATAGTCCGAGGAAGTCCCACAAAGTTCATGAAAAGTCCCTAAAAATCTGCGCAAGTCCAAGAATAGTCCAAGACTAGTCCAAGAATAGTCCCTAAAAGTTCATGAAAAGTTCCTAAAAATCCACCCAAGTCCAAGAATAGTCCAAGCCTAGTCCAAGACTAGTCCAAGAATAGTCCCTAAAAGTTCATGAAAAGTTCCTAAAAATCCACCCAAGTCCAAGAATAGTCCAAGCCTAGTCCAAGACTAGTCCAAGAATAGTCCCTAAAAGTTCATGAAAAGTTCTTAAAATCCACCCAAGTCCAAGAATAGTCCAAGACTAGTCCAAGAATAGTCCCTAAAAGTTCATGAAAAGTTCTTAAAATCCACACAAATCCAACAATAGTCTGAGGAAGTCCCCCAAAGTTCATGAAAAGTTCTTAAAATCCACACAAATCCAACAATAGTCCGAGGAATTCCCCAAAGTTCATGAAAAGTTCCTAAAAATCTGCGCAAGTCCAAGAATAGTCCCTCAAAGATATGTGTAGTAGCTGTTTATTGTTATCACCGGTTTTGATTATTTCGATTGCTTCATTCGCCAATAGCGACAAAACTCACAACTACAACAGCTCGGACACATAAAAACCCCGAATGACACCTGTCGGGCAAAACACGCGCAATCTCGGCATAAACTAACGCGACATTTTCCGCAAACTTCGACGCTTAATGACTGATTACAGTTTTTGCAAACTCTGGGCGAGAATAAACGGGATAATTCGTCCACACATTTACGTGTTTTAATCTCCGGAAGTGAAGGGGAATCATTTAGGAGAATGGTCGTCGGACTTCTTATACCCACATTCCAATCATCGTCATTATAAACGGGTCGTGTTTCAACGACCCCATCTATGGCGAATACAGTCTCCAAACTAGGCCAACCGGAACTACCTAAAATGTCCGCATTTTCTCGTACGAATCCGGCCCACGTAGAGTTGTTAGCCTATAAAAAATATAGAGTTGAAATATTAAAAGTGAGTAGCCCTTGTATTCAAATCATTTATAATCGATCATTTACAACGCCGTTCGCTATGTACATCGTTATATCGACAAAGTCTTATAACTCAAATAATGATCTATTTCACGGTATACCCTTTCAACTCCCGCTATACGTTGATTGTATTGTATAATTGCCCTAATTAAATCGATATCGGTCTGTAAATATAAACACTCGAACCCCCAATATTATCATATACTAATTGCAATCGAGTTCTGCAAGTTATAATTGAAACGCATGCTTATATTCAGACCGAGTGATTTCTGTTTATTCGATGACACCTGTTACCCCTATACACCCCTTCGCATTGACAGGTATTAAAATCAATACAATTACGTATCATGACCACCTCCTACCCGTATAGCGAGGTTAAATATAAATATACCGAGTGTTTGGTAATACTAATTGCAATTTGTAAAAAATTAATAGTCTACAATATATATGAACGCTTAAAGTACAGATTCGGAGAAATTATTAATAATATCGTAAATCTATACTACATAAAAATATATATCGAAATAACACCTTTTTGTAAAAGCGGAATGAAACCTAAAATATAGGCTATTTAATCGTTATTAACGATTATCGTATAAATTCGGAGAATTTATTTATAATACCATATGTAGATCTTTAATATATATATTCAGGTAAATTGTAACGTATGTAATTTATTAATATCCACACGCAATAATTTATACAAATATAAATCGTTAATGACGTATGACATCGCTCGGTGGGTGATGGTGGATCGCGGTGGCTATGTGCATTTTTGGGTGGCTAAGGGCTGTAACACGCATTCCCTACTACTGAGGATTGATACTTAATACGTCCACTTAATATTTTCGTTAACTTGGATACAGAGGATAATATCAAACTTCTGTCAAATGGTGTTCAATTAAGATGAATTTTCTTGACTGAAAGTAGTTTATTGAAATCAGTAACTGAAAAACTGTTGAGAAAAGTTTAATGAACAGAAAATATTTCAGCTCTCGTGAAATTCTTTTGGAAGAATAATGTCTTATTATAATGATGAATGAGTCCCACGACAGAAGGTAAGCATGATCTTATGGGGTAGATGGTTTTGATTTAAGATTTACATGAGTGTACATCAAATCGAATTGTACATGGATGTATGATATTGTTGTTATTGTTGTTGTTACAAGCACAATTCACATCGTGTGTATATTATTGTATATTGAACAAACACATAAAGCTTTGTTGACAAAGTTTACAATGTATAGCTTAAAAGCTTTGTACTAGAAATCTTTTATAATAATTCCATGGAGTCAGATCCTTATGTTATCAATAAGAAAAAACATATCTACATTTCTTAATTTTGAGTAATTTCTTATTTTGAGAAAAGATAACTAATTTAAAACAATATACTGGTCGCTTCCCTATGTATATACAAAGAAGTGTCAGCCTTAGGGACCGTTCAAAATTTATCTTCGGGGGGGCTACATTTCTTAATTTTGAGTAATTTCTTATTTTGAGAAAAGATAACTAATTTAAAACAATATACTGGTCGCTTCCCTATGTATATACAAAGAAGTGTCAGCCTTAGGGACCGTTCAAAATTTATCTTCGGGGGGGGGGGGGGCGGTGGAAATTCAGCTGATGACCCTAAGTTATGTGTGACTGGAAGGTTACCAGTGACCCCCCTCACCTGACATCATATTTATCAATGCTTAGATAAAGGATTTGCTACATGCACTGTGTGCTGACTCAAATCTAGCTGGTATAATTAGGGGCCTACCTAGTTAAATGTGTCCTACAACACTACAGGAGGTGTTTACCTGAATGCTAACAGAACATAGGTCTATGGTACTGTGTTGTCACGGAGCCTACTGTTTTAGTAGGCTCCATGGATAAACAAAGCTGTGTTCTGATACATGTGTTTCCTGATCTAAGGTCCGCCCTGGTCCTTCGACCTAAAAAAAACATGAAATTCATACAGAAGCTCAAGAAATCCTTGCTGCTGAACAGCTGTCCATATATCATCCGTCTTCTAAAGGTGTCGGCCTATTTCGATTGAAAACAAATTCCAAATTACTGATGACCCCCCTACACACAGTCTAGTTACACATGACCCCCCCCCCCCTTCGTAGAGCTTGAAGTTATTGGTGACCTCCCCTCAAATTCCACCGCCCCCCCCTCAGGATAAATTTTGAATGGCCTTCCTTAACTGAGTCTTTGTTTATTGCGGTCACCGCTTACTGTTTAATCCCACAAACTGTTAATCCCCTCCATCATGTATCCTTTTTATGTAATGCCACAGCAACTGTTTATACTGCACATAATTTACATTTTTTTTTTCTCTGCACATAATTAACATTTTTACAATCATATATGTTTATTTATCACCGATTATTTCTGTATATATACCGTTAGGTTTCTCTGTAAAATTACTCCTGACGATGGTTTGAAGGAATAAACCGACATATTGAGTCACAATGAATGGTCATTCTTCGGAGTGCTTACCCTGCTTTATTATTAAAACAATCACATAGTAAACTCTTTGAAAATATTCACCAGATTAGAGAAGAATATACCTATTTGGAAGTAATATCCTTAGATGCAGCGTATACATCATGACCGTCTAAATCTTAAAGATTTACTAAATCTGATCAATTCATCTTAATAGACATACCAATATATTATACATTTAACCATACTCTCTTTGAGAATGAAGTTCTTTGGAAATACTGTTCCTAAATGTAGCATTTGTAGTTCTTCATTTCTCGAAAGTAGTTCCGTTTTCAAGATTTTTTCTAAATTCAGGAAAGTAAACTGAATAAGACAACGTGCTTCTTGGAAAAATTATGTTTCCAAGATCAACACACATACTCCTGTAACAAAAGTTTGAAATATGATCCAAAGAATAAAAGGTAAAAGCTTCAAGTCCAGTGTTCATCATCTCAACGATGGAAATCCGGGTAGAGATTGCAAATAAGCTAGGAGAAACTATTGCCAAAAACTCGTCGTCAGATAATTATTACCTACATTTCAAAGTTTCCAAAAAGAGAGGAGAAAAATGAAATAAAATTTTCCTTCTAGTAACCGTGAAGGCTATAGCGCTATGTTTACAATTGGAGAACTCCATGTTTCTCTCACAAAAGCTAACGATTCTGCTGCAGGCCCAGATAATATTCATTATCAACTTTTGAATCATCTAACCGAATCTTCTCTAGAAATTTTATTACGCATATTCAACAGACTTTGGATAAGAGAAGACTTTCCACCGTCATGGCACAATGTCATTGTTATACCAGTACTAAAGCCTGGCCGTAACCATACAGACCCTGGTAATTATCATCCGATTTCACTGACTAGCTGTGTTTGTAAAACAATGGAACGCATGATAAATGATCGCCTTGTTTGGTACCTAGAAACTGAAAAGAAACTTACTGATATTCAAGCTGGTTTCCGTAAAAATAGAAGTACCATTGAGCATTTAGTCAGATTAGATGCATATGTTAAGAATGCTTTGGCCAAGAATGAACATGTAGTTTCCCTCTTTTTTTTTATTTAAAAAAGGCCTATGATACTACATGGAAACACGGAATTCTAAAAGACCTTCATACTATGGGATTAAAGGGCCATTTACATGTACCCATTTTCATATCCAACTTTTTGAATGATAGACGATTCCAAGTTCGGTTGGGTACAACCACGTCTGATCATTTCGGTCAAGATCAGGGTGTCCCGCAGTATTTTGTCTACTACTCTACAAGATCAACAGCTTAGCGGCAGTTTTGAATAAATCAATTGATGGTTCACTCTTTGTAGACGATTTCAACATTTCGTGCAGTGGTAAAAGGATATACAATATTGAGAGAACAGTGCAAATTTGTCTAAATAAAATTCAGAAATAGTGTCTAGAAAATGGCTTTAAATTCTCCAGAGCTAAGACAGAAAGTGTTTCCAGCACAATGATCCAGTACTTACATTAGATGGAACTGCGATCAAAGTAGTAAAAGAGGTCAAATTCTTAGGAATGTTGTTTGATCATCGATTAACTTTTTTATCGGATATAAATTGCTTGAAAGCTAAGCGCACGGAAGCTCTTGATTTGTTAAAAGTAGTTGTCAACTATAAGTGGGGAGGAGATCAGCAAACATTTCTCCATTTATATCGATCACTTGTTCGTTCCAAACTTGATTATGACTCTATTGTTTACAACGGTGCAAGCAAGTCAAACTTGGCAAAGCTAGATCCTATTCTCCGTCAAGGACTAAGACTTTGCCTTGGAGTGTTCAGAATATCCTCTAAAGAAAGCTTATATGCCGAAGCAGATGAATTTCCTCTAGAACTTCGAAGAATTAAACTATCACTGCAATATATCACAAAATGATCAAATCACTCGAATCCTGCATATAACTGTGTTTTCAAACCTCAGTTCGTGGATTTCTATTTAAAGAAACCCTCCATTATTCGTGTGAATTCGTATGAAACCACACATTGTAGTATCTGGTATTAAGCTTAGTCAAATTTTACCTAACAAGCTCTTACCAATTCCACCATGGCAGTTAGCTAAACTAGAAGTAGATATTACACTAACGAAATATAAAAAGGCAAACACTGTTTACACAAGAATTTGGTCTGCTGAGAGAAAAATACGGTTCACATCGGGCTATTTATACAGATGGTTCCAAAGATGGTGAGAGAGTAGCATGTGCTACTATCTTTAGTTCCAAAACTAAGACCTGTCGGCCACCAGGTAAAAGTTCGATATTCACTGCAGAAGCAAAAGCTATATTGTCGGCTTTGGAAGGTATTGGGTCCACTAAAAGGAAACAAAATATGTCATGTTCTCAGATTCACTGTCATGCCTTCAAACGATGAAAAGTAGAACTTCAGCTCATCCCACCATCTTGAATTTTCTACAATTATATGACTAGATTTGATCAACAGATTGATATTGTGTTCTGTTGGTTGTCTGGTCACGTTGGCATCAAAGGTAACATTGAGGCTGGTAGAATGGCTAAGACAGCCGTAGATAATGAGGTTGATCCTGTTGGAATCCCATATAGCGATTTAAGACCCTCTATCTGTACTTATGCGAGATAGCTGTTAACAAACTTCATGAGTTCAAAATAACTGCAGGGTGTACTCATCTGAACAGCCAGAAACGTTTCGATCAAGCCATGATCAGGCGATGTAGAATCGGCTATACACGATTAACTCACAAACATTTACTAAAAAAAGAGCCAGTCCCGAGGTGTATTGCATGCCACGAAGATCTTAGTGAAACATATTCTTATCGACTGTACAGATTTTAAGATTGTAAGAGATTCCTTTTATCGAGCGACTACTTTGGAAGATCTTTTTGGTTGGGTGAGGGAGGATTGTGTCTTGGGTTACTTGAGCGAAATCGGTTTGTTGCATAAGTTTTATTGTGTGCATGATTTATTGTTTTGGATTACTAAGTTATTAACTTGAATACTTAGCATTTTGTTTGATCGTCGCTATATACAAGCGTCTAGTCCGTCATTCATAATTCAGCCGTCGCCCATTGAAGAATATCCGCGTCCATAACCCAAAGACCTATTCCATATCCATATAACAGTATTAGCACAAAATTCAAAAAGACAATCATAGTATACATAAACATAGGCTAGTTTCCTGCAAGAGAGAAGCGGTCAACAGTTTTCAATGATGCCGGCAACACATTATGATGTTCCAAAAATATAACATCCGTATCGCTGATCAGTGTTCTTAATCCATAATAATCGTTTTAAAGTCGTTATCTAGAGAATGATGTATCTCAGTCACGCTTTGATTGTGATTGTTCATATGAGCACCATGAGGATCTTGAAGTACATGGGTTCATACGGCCCCTAGCCCCGGGTTAAGCGGAATTAGACACAAATTACGAAACGTAACGCCATAGATCTTGCACGCTACGTTCGTATTTTGCTATCAGCATGCGATATGTATCGCCAAATTTGAGAAACTTTGAGTGGAGGCGCTTGGTGGAATAGCCCTGTTTTATAAGTTTCTGCAACAATGTTTTGTGACGTTGATTAAAATCGTCACATTTAACACAGGAACTAGCAAATGCTACTAGGCGAGATATGTATACGCCATATGCAGGTTCCACTGAAATATTACTGTCCAGAAAGGGATAGTTTACGATGTCGAAAGTCGATGAGAGAGAATGCCCGCTTCATTTTTGTAGAGATATAGATCTAAATATGATGTGCCTGTAGGGCTATCTGTAGTCTCCTTAAAATCCAGCGAAGGTGGATATATATCCTTCACCGCGTCATTTATATAGCGATTATCCACAGCGAGAAGATCGTCTATATAGCGTTTGGTGAATGAGAAGGAACGGGCTTTGAATGGATCGGTTTTTGAAAGCGCCTGCATATAGTCATATTCATAAGAGAACAGATACAGGTCAGCCAACAGGGGTGCACAGTTAGCACCCATTGGAATACCTATATGCTGCTGATATATAGTGTTGCCAAATTTCACACAGATATTTTTAATGAGAAATTCAAGCAACACTATAAACAAAGAAACATCCCATGAATGATATCTCTTGTATGTAGTAGAGCTACAGAATGCTTTATGGCTTCCGACATGAATATATCTACGATCAGTTTTCTTGAACACAGATGGTATTAATGAACTTAGACGGTCTATGAGGTCCTGATGAGGGATTGTAGTATAGCTGAAATATTGCTGAACACGACGTTAAACTTTAATTCTCTCTCTCTCTCTCTCTCTCTCTCTCTTACCTCATGAGGGAGGGAGGGAATTTGGCTTAATGTCACACTCAAGTTTGTTTCTCTTACCCCATGAACAGATATATGGATTCTTGCCTAATGTAATGTTTTTCACACAACTCTAAAAGTGACAAAATAATATATAAGGTGTTTGGACGTTCAGAGAAAAAGTATTTTCTGATATTGCATCGCACAATGTGGTGATTTATTACTTACGTAAGAAATGAAGCTTGAAGATTTATTCTGGTCTAAAAAAATATCCAGATCAATATCAAGATGGATTTCAAAAATCCAAAATAGGGAAGACTGACAAGAATATTTCTCTCCCTTGTGAACAAACAAGATTGTTTCACTTAAATAAGAAAAGAGTGATTTCTCATTTGAGAAAATAAATTCTGCGATATTTTCTTATTAAAAAAAATTGGGAAGAGCAGGATTTTCTTCAATAATGTTTTTTTTCAATGGATAAATATCCTACGAGAGAAAAAAACTTAATCAAGGAAGTTCAAATAGGAAATTAAATCTTGGCTTCTGGAACATTTTTTTCGATTGGTGTGTCTGGCGGGTCCAATACTATAGGTTAACTCTGTTCATTCCATTGCAATAAAGAATTCGTAGGGCAATATTCTGCTCTTGTCCATTGGAGTAGACGTCTTGGCGAAATGCACATAGCAGAACGTTCACATTGATAGCTAACCCTGGAAAGTACTCATGCTTCACGAGCCTGGGTAGTAAAACACAACAACCATGCAATTAAACGCTTCCCTTTAGTTCGTGTAGTGTTATATAGCGCTCCGGAAAGAAAAGCATGCTATTATAGATTCTATTTCCTTGTCGGCCTCCTTGACAAAGTGAACAATTGCATGCAATGAACAATTGCTCGATCAGCCCTTGTTGACTAGGATCGCCGAAAACTTTAACTGCTTTCTAAAATCAATTAAATTCAATGTGTGACAGGCGTAGAAAGAGTTGTCTTCCTTTTCTGCGTTCTTTAGGGAGCTAATCGTTGTCAGTTCCGCCCACTGTTCTGTGAAGTTTGTAAAACGCATATCAGGTTCTGCTGTGAGCAGATAATCAACCTGCAAACAGGGTTATCTCCCCTTCTGCCAGTCGATCGACCCTGCCGTCATTCACTTTACATATAGTCCTGTACCAAAACATCATTTCACAAAATCTGAAACTTATCAGCCAAACAGTTCTTATTAGCATACTAAATACTGAGATATTTAACTTTGCAGATGTGAATGTGCGTGATCATTAATTGATTCCGAAAAATCTAGATTCAAACAAACGAAGATTAGTTTTGATGGAGTGTTTTTGTTGTTGTAAAGAGATGAACAGTAAGTAAATTGGCAGATAATATCACTACCCTGGTCACTGTCACTGTTCGGGATTGTTCGATACTGTTTGAGATACTGTAAAATGTTTTATCACAGTTGTTACCATGTATCAACTAGCACAGACTGTTGAAGAGTGACAAATCAAGGAGTGACAACCTTACTGGAGTGTTTTGTTGCGTTCTGCAATCCAAATGTGACCCAATCTCTACCCTGTCACAAATTTCTGGTTAAATGCGCTGTATCTCTGCTCGTCCTCGCCTTGAAAATGTGCAAAATACATGTAGATGGGATTCCTTGTATATTGACCATGTAATGAGGATAGTTCATTCCATATTAAATATACCAAGGGAACATATAATATATTTATCAATTGGAAGGAGAGGTAATATTGGAAAGCTGTACTCATTACATGACATTTATAAAATAAAATTTAATTTATAGTTAGGCGGCCATGAGACATTGGTTTCGGCAAAACAGTAAATAAAGCGCAGTGATAAATTGTTCATATTCTCGGAGTAACACAAATATTGGTTTCAGTTGTTTTAAACTGTAAAAGATTAGTCTGGTGGCTTAAGGTCAAGATCGTGACCGACTGGAATAAAGCACCATATTTTGCAGAGAGGCTCATTTGGGCATAAGGAATGATCTCAGAAGAGGTGCCCATTTCTACAGGAAGTGAAAGGCCCTTGATTTGCATAAAATATATACAGTATCCTCCTGTTGGCGACTATTTGACAACTTGAATAGCTTTTTTTATACGAGATTGCTTTACTACGAGCATGATTGAGTCAACCAGAAAATAATAACGATCATTGGAAACTTTATTACCCGATGAATATCCAATATGGCCACCAGAGCGTCATCAATAATGGTATTATTGCCATACACATGTATGTGTGTTTGTATACATGCTAATATATATCATATATCTCCCATATAATCCGTGGCGTGTCCTACTCCTCCACTTTGCTCACCTACTCCTCTTCCTCCTCCACTTTACTCACTGTACAGCGGGTCGCATAGGTGTGGCGCGGGATAGGCTGGGG
The DNA here is from genome assembly GCA_036873755.1 of Hanleya hanleyi. Lineage (NCBI taxonomy): Eukaryota > Metazoa > Mollusca > Polyplacophora > Lepidopleurida > Hanleyidae > Hanleya > Hanleya hanleyi. The sequence continues at coordinate 88,387 of JAVTVY010034860.1, read as the reverse complement.
CGAGAGACCTGGGGTTTTCCCTACCTGAGAATCCGTGGGCCAGGCTTTCACCCTACAGTAGAATGGGTCGACTGCGCATGCGCGATGAGTAGTAGTATAGAAAGAGCACGCGATCTTCCTATCCCTATAGGTGTGGCGCGGGATAGGGTGGGCCGCGAGACCTACCTGGGGTTTTCGCTACCGGAGATTCCATGGGCCGGGCTTGCACCCTACAGTAGAGTGGGTCGACTGCGTATGAGAGATGAGTAGTATAGAAAGGGCACACGATCTCTCTATCCCTATAAACTAACCCATGGGGGTGAATGAGCCATGGAGTGAAATCCGTGGCGTATGAGGGTCGGCTCATGTGGGTTTCACTTCTTAAGGGTCGGCTCATGTGGGTTTCGCTTCTTAATCCGTGGCGTATGAGGGTCGGTTCATATCCCCTGGGGTGGGGACATGCCCCTGAGGGCAGTGGGTGGGTTCAATGAAAGCTCGTATTTATAAAGGCTCCGTCGAGAGTTTTCTGAACATGTAGCTCTGTTATGATTGACTCGATCAAGCACGCATAAAGGTCATTGGTTATTTTCTTTTCTATAGATATCCAACATGGCCACCAGCGCCCCATCCACAATGCTGAATATCGGTACTGAAAAGCAAATCTGTTTCGGAGGATTAAACTTCAGGTTATCGTACAGCGGCAAAGGCGGTAACTCTTCCATCACTGGTAAACCCGATCAGGCTAAATCAGTGCTAACTACCCTAAGGTAGATTTACTTCCACAAACGGTTTCCATATTAGGCACTCGGGAAACTACGCTTTTACTGTCTCGCGTAATCGTTCATCTGCTATGCAAAATCCTGCTATCATAGAAGCTAAATTAGACAAAGAGTTGTCGAACGGTCGAGTTGCTGGTCCCTTCAGAACTCCTGCTTTTGACAATATGGGTTGCTCTCCATTAGGCTTATTCCCCAAAAAGGAACTACTTTTAGGGGCCATCGGTGGCCGAGTCGTCAAAGGCGCATTGCTGGTGATCGCTAGCCTCACACCGCTGAACCGGCACTGCTTCGAGCCTCGCTGTTGCATGTGTGAAAGTTTGCCAGTTACTTGCTCACAGGCCGGATCTGGTTCTCTTCAGATATTCCGGCTTCCTCGTCCATTAGAACTGTCTGTTACCATATAAGTGAAATAACCTCGAGTGTGACATTATACCAATCCTCCCTAATACTTCTAGGGTGATATACAATTTATCTTACCCTGAGAAATCTGCCTTGTCTATTAACGGTGCGATTCCATATAGGACCTATGATATGTTGAATACGAGACATTAGATATCGTGATTTCTCTTGCTCAAAAACATGACCCATAAAGCTTGATGGCAAAGATCAATTTAGGGGATGCCTTCCGCATCATACCTATCGAGCCAGCGAATTACCCCTTATTCGGGTTTACCTGGGCCGGCAAGTATTTTTTATGATCGGCGCCTCTCGATCTACATCCTGTAAAATATTTGAGAGCTTAAGTCGTTCTCTGCAATCGGTTATGGCTACAAAATTCGGCATATCAGAGGTGACCCACATACTGGACGACTTCATGTTCGTCAGTGCAAATGGAGCTAGCCACTGTTCTACAGCTCTTCGTAATCTAATTAAAATTAAATCCTATCTGCTCCCCCATTTGGATATGTAGCTTGCAGGATCTAACCGGCTTGCAGTAACGCGAGTGCTGACCAATCCCGAGAGCTCTTCATAGTGCTTTGAAGGGAACATAATGGTAAGTGCTTTCTGGTTGGCTCAGCCGAAGCACACGCCAAGCTGTCGGGTGATCTTCTGATGTTGCCGCCCTCCCGCCAGGTTGGCACCATAATGAGGGGTAGAATTATGGACTGGTCCTTGGCGTAAACCTTGAGTTAAAGCAAAGACCATGAACCTATCCCCCCTCCCCGACTGCAAGTAAAGTAGTTAAAATGGGGCCGCGATGTTATAAGATTTTTAGATATTCATGAGCTGGGTGCTCTGAATACCAAATTCAATTGAAATCAGTAAGATCCTACATAGCCACATATACGATTGTGGAACATTGATAGGATATTAGTTTATTAAGATTGGGGCATTTCAATCAAACATGCTAATAAAACCTATTACCCATCAACTACGCATGTGATTCAACTGGACTCCACAGTTATGTAAGCATCATTGCCGGAAGACAAAATTCATAAACTGAAAAGCATGCTGTGGGAATTCTCGCGGGGCAAAAAGCTGCAGGGTATTTCTCCGCCGCCGGATAGGTGTATCGCAGGCTCACCATCATGCTTGCTCGAATAAAGAGGCTAGAGCTGATATTATTCCCGAGCTTATTTAGAGCTTATTATTACTAAGACATTCCCGTCTCATCGGCACAGTTGGTTTCCTTCAAAGCATTCTTGCATTTCCACAAGTATGCACCCTCCACAGCTTATACAATCGTATCGGCTATCAGTTATGTGTGCAATTGGGCTGCAGTAAACGACCCTGTTCAGTTATTCCTTGCCAAAACTCTAATCACGGGCATGTCAAAATTACACGGTCAGCCTGATACCAGGCTGCCCATAACTAAGGATATCTTCCATAAGATATTTGATGCTACACGCCACATTGTATTCATTCTTTTTACGAGCAATGTACTTTTTAGCATTTCACGCATTCTTACGCTTGGGTGAATTGACAGATCGTTTAGAGCAAGACAGTAATAGCAATGTTCTTGAATACGACGATGTCTCCTTCTCTGATCAATGTGACCATGAACATTATTTTCCGCAACTTCAAAAACAACATATTCCATAAACCAGTACATTTGTTTTTGTCATCGTATACTGATAGTATTAGATATTGTCCAGTTCGAGCAATCCGTGCTAATTTTCGGTTACACATTTCACATCCGAGGACGGACCCCCTGTTCCAATTTCCAGAAGGCGCGCCCGTTACAGCTGCCTATTTCTCAGCTCATGTGAAAAAAACCCGGAATCTCTCTGACCCTCATTAATCAGCCATAGTTTTCGCATTGGCGCCCCCAATTCATCTCTGCCAGCAAGTATCCCGAATAAGGAATCAAAAATGTGTAGACGTAAGTCTCACGTTATATTAGAATGAAACATTTCACTTGGTGGCTATGCATAGTCCAATCCCGGGCTGCATTGTATGGTAGCCCAACGAATTTATTGTATAAATAAGGATCTGGTCCAACTTGACCCAGTTTGGCAAAGGTCAGTCAGGGGCTGCCGTGCCATCTGAGTCAGTTATATCCGATTATTTTCTAATATTTACTGTATACTTAACACGAATAAGAAAAAAAAATAATTCTAAATTTCGAATCGAAAAGTCGTCATGTAAATGGACTATTTTTGGTTCTGACGTAGCTGTAACGTCATTATGGCGGCCATCTTGTATTATTTGGCATTTCTCGCTAGACCTTTACCAACATTATTAGTCAGACTCCTACCCTAGAGGATAGCGAATATACGATGTTTTAAAAATCGTTAGGGTAAAAATTGTCTCCGGGCCCCTAATGGACCACATATTGCCTCTTGGGCCTCGTAATTGGGGGCACACCTTCTGATGTTGTTCTCGGTGCCTCTGACGACACGAGTGCCGAATTTGGTGCTTTATTCCACTCTGTCACGATAAAGTGAAAATCTGGCCTTAAACCACCGGACTAGTATTAGATATTGTCCAGTTCGAGCAATCTGTCCTTTTTTCGGTTACATATTTCACATCCGAGGACGGGCCCCCTGTCCAATTTCCAGAAGGCGCGCCCGTTACAGCTGCCTACTTCTCAGCTTATGTAAAAAAATGAAATCTTTTTGACTCTCTTTAATCGGCCATAGTTTTCGCATTGGCGCCGCCAAATCATCTCTACGAGCAGGAATCTCGAATAACATATTCAATAATGTATAGACGGAAGTCTACCGCTATATTAGAATGAAACATTTCACTTGTTGGCTATGCATAGTCCAGTCACGGGATGCATTGTATGGTAGCCCCAATGATTTTATTGTATAAATAAAGATCTGGTCCAACTTGACCCAGTTTGGCAAAGGTCAGTCAGGGGCTGCCGTGCCATCTGAGTCAGTTATATCCGATTATTTTCTAATATTTACTGTATACTTAACACGACGAAAAAAATAAAATAAAAAAATAATTCAAAATTTCGAATCGAAAATTCATCAAAAAATTGACCATTTTTGGTTCTGACGTAGCTGTAACGTCATCTTGGATTATTTGCATTTCTCGCTGGACCTTTGCCAACATTATTAGTGTGGAAATTTTCAGACTCCCTGCCCTAGAGGATAGCGAATATACGATGTTTTAAAAATCGTTAGGGTAAAAATTACCATTTATACGCCCAAAATGACTTCGGGCACCTAATGGGCCACATATTGCCTCCTGGGCCTCGAAATCGGGGGCACCCCTTCTGATATTGTTCCCGGTGCCTCTGACGACACGAGTGCCGAATTTGGTGCTTTATGTCACGATAAAGTGAAAATCTGGCCTTAAGCCACCGGACTAATTATCCTTTTAACCATTTTCCATTATCTGTTGAGGTAGGCCTAGCTATACAAATTGGTATAAACGAAGGAAAATTATTATATGACTGTTGATTTTGGTGTGGAAAGGCGGACAATCGGTTTATTGGTCTACCGGTTCTGCATATAACACAACACGCAATATTACTGTTCTTGGTTGAACCGTTGACTCATCATCATCGTTCATTCCAAGGCATCAAATACCTTGTGCAGCATATTGAAGTAGAATGCTATAAAACGCAACAATTAAAAGCACTAAACTTCGAGTAAATGTGCTTTTGTGCCATTTGATTGCGGCTCGACACACAACAATCATACCGTCATACACTGGGTCTTACCAACTGAGGTAAATTTGACGTCGCGCTACATGCTCTGGTCTACTGTGTTGACTGTTTTAAGTGTTTTGGTTTCTGACCAACTCCACGAACGAATGCAGTGGAACTGAACATGACTTGGATCAATCAAAGACAATGGCTACTGTTGAAAGACCACACTCGAGTAAGAACCGTAGTAACGGACAAGAGCAGCATACTGGCGAACAAATTCTTTATTGCCATGAAAGGAACATTCGGAATCTTTTGTCATTCTGAATGTAATATGCTAATGTTGAGAGTTAACGCTGTTGTAAGAACCGTAATAAAAGATACAGACGTTAACTCACTTCCGAACCTTTCCCAATTCGGGTTAGTCTAGATTCGCGGCTTAATTAAAATGTGGTAAATGCGGGTACTACTATTATAATAACGTCGTAACTGCTCGGCGCTGCGCGGAATTGCGCGTAGCCTAATCTTAAGTTCTGCGCGGAACATGAATGGGCATCAAGCTGGTTCCCTAATGCCTTTTCCCTACTATATGGTGGTTATATTGTGTAAAATATACATTTTGGACAACTAAATTTACTGTCAGAAGAATATGGTCGCGCTGACCAAACAGTACATGGTATATACGTGACCGACCATGTTCTGCATGGTTGGACATATCTTTTTATGGTCGTTCTGACCACATTTGTCATGGTGGTCAAGAGGCGTGTTCGACCGTGTAGAACATGATCGGTCACGTATGTACCATGAAATACCTGGTCAGCGCGTCTATGTCCTTCCTGCATTGTAATGGAATCAAAATATAGTAAAATCTTTGGCATTGTTAGTTCAACGCGTCTCTTGTCATCGTGTGAGACTTATTTATTCGACAGGCGTATTATTCCCTTGGGATGTTATGTATAGTAAATCACAAGTGGTCCATTATATCTATCATAGTGGTATATAGGAGCTGACCCCTTATGATCAGGTCAGATAAGCTGTGCATTATGGGAAAGCGTCAGTTCTGGAATGGCCGAAGTAAAATTTGAATTACTACTTTATGTGCCGAAGAAGCGTCCAGTTTATACCAACCTTGTATACCGTGTTCTTCTTGGATGTTCGAACATCAAGAGTTACCCAAAAAGTTCCATTTACTTCCGGTTCTCGAATGAGATGTTTATGTACGGTAAATTCAAACATTTAATGCAGAATTTAATAACCTCACAATTAAATATCAAACATTATTATACAGCTATGTCCTCTGATCCAATCAATTCATTTCAATCGCACCACGTGACCGTACAATACCCAAAGTCATATTGGATCCCAAAATGCCGTATTGAATTCGTATTGTACGCTTTCTAAGGGAGGTAACTCTTTTTGTTATGGCGCCAAAATGGAGCTACAAAAAGTTGAAAAACCTATTGTCTCGCTCGATCCTTCTAGGAAATATCTTAAATATCATTATTTATCTAAAGTCAAAGTTACATTACCCAGTCAGTCAAATTTGTCTCAAATGAAGTTCGTAAAGTAGAGACTTATAATAGATTAACATGTTATTTGCAGAATTACAGATTTGGAGTCTGTTGCATTCTAGGAATTTACGGGTCCTGTAGTTGAATTTATTATTATAGTTGAATATATTGATGTTATGTTGTTTAATCTAACAAAACTATATTGAAAAAATCAATAACAAATAATTTAGTTTAATATTTCGATGACCTGTATAATAAATAGGTCATTATACAGTGCTTTGTACAATATGGATTGGTATTGTACTCGTCCATGTTGTGATGAAAACCCGTATTGGACTCGACGCCTTCGGCGTCTCGTCCAATACGGGTTTTCATCACAACATGGACTTGTACAATACCAATCCATGTTGTACAAAGCACTGTATAATAACCTAATATTATGATTTCGAATATAGTAAGCTTAGGACATTTTCGACATCCCCAAAATGACCTTCTTCCAGTCCAAAAAGAGAACGATAAGGCAGGATTTTGGCCTATACGTCGTGCGGTTGAAATCGAAAAAATAATATCTCCTAAAAATAATTGTGTTTTAAAGTAACGGCAAGAGAAAATATATATACACAATACGTGAAAGTTCTAGCTCGATTGTGTTATACTTATAGTTATGACATGAAATTGAAATCCACGGTATGTGCTATTTCGTGAAAAAAGGGTCAAAATCGAGTCGTTCAAACGCACATTTAGACAGACAGGACCCCGTGGACCTGGCGATATACTGTGGCATTATATCTTCACTGCTGGAAATCTTTTCAGTCCAAGGCCAGGGTCCTTTGTGTCTAAATGTGTGTTTGAAGCACTCTATTCAGACCGTTTTGCAGGAAATATTGCATCTTGTCCGCCGTATTGGTCCACTATATTGGAAAATGGGAAGCAATTTATCATGATTGTCTCAGAAATCTTTCCATCTAGCAGATCGGCCCTTAAAATGTAAAGTCCTACACAATCGATGAGCCGTCGTTCAAGCAATGTGATAGTTTGATTCGGCCGCCATCTTAGGAAATGTCACACCCCAACGGTTAACTTGAGGAAAGATGATCGGTCGATCTCTCCCTCTTTTGCTTTCCTCTGCTCCAGGACTACTTGGATTGAAAACCGACTTTCCAGCTCAATTTACTAAAGTGCTACACAAAACACGGACAAAAGATTCCCAGCTGTACTAAACAGTGCAACAAAAGTAAGTTTCCCACAAAGCGTTGTTTGATATGTCTCAAGATATTTGTCCGATCGCAAAGAAATGCACACACTATCCCAGTAATCAAGCCGAGACGATGTATCATGGATTAACCTGTGGGTGCAGTTGGGCTCTAATGAGCATGCGCAAACTGGAACTCCGTCGGATTTTGAACATTTCACAAACAGATTCAACCAGATTTTTCAATGGCAATGTTCATTTCATCACACATTCAACATGTTCACTGGGTATCTCGACAACGTTCCGACAACGAGCTACACCGTGTTGATGATGGCAGTTTGAAAATGTCAAAATGTCGATCGCCCAGTCCTGAAATTTATTCGTGTGGTTGTGCATTCAGGACATGAAACACACCATAAGAAATTCATACGTTTTCACATGAACTGCATCAGGTAATGTGATGTCCCAGATGGTCAATAAAAACGGGCGCATACCCGAAAAGCCCATATATTACTGCCCGCAAGTATTGGACGTTAATAGTTGCACATTTCTGTGGTTAACCATGCCTCGGTTATTGAATATGGATAGGGCTATTGCAATTGACCTTTTGGGGGCTTATACGCCTGTAAAACAGATTGCGCGTTGAATGGGGGTGTCTCCCAATGCCATTCGTAAATTACAAGCCAAATTTCTCCAAACTGTAGATGTGAAGGATCTCCCGAGAAGTGGAAGGCCCAGGGCAATCACGCAACGACAAGATCGGCGAATCGCAAACGTCGCACTCAGGAACAAAAGGTCATCAGGTATGAGGGTCTGTGTGTGCCACAAAAATGCGAATACCATTATCGTCGACCAATCACTTTCTTAGAGGCAAGATCATTCTTTGCATGACGCGCGATCGGTGTCTTAGAAAAAAAAGACTGAAAATGTAAAAAAAAAGGAAACGTTTCGCTGGCTTGCACAAAGGTCAAATGCAGGCAATTCAGAATGCTTTAAAACTGAATTTTGAAACAGAAACGCTAAAATCAATGTTTCAGCTGAAAAATCTCATACCTGTAATCAGTATGATAAATGCGCGGTGACATTGCTAAATCATTGTCGAATGTGGCACGGATTCAACTCGACGCTGCATTGTCTCAGGCATGTGGTTTGATAACACGAAGACTGGATGCGAAGGCGCGAAGCTAGGATGCGAAGTGCAAAAGCAGGATGCGAACTGCGAAGCCAGAGTGCGAAGTGCGAAGGCAGGAAGCGGAACGCGAAGGCCAAACAGGAAGGCGGGATGCGAATCGCGAAGTCCAAACACGAAGGCACTTCTTCCAAACCAAAGGCATTGAACGGGTGCAGTGGCCCGCCAGTTTTCCGGATCTCAACCCCATCGAACATCTGTGGGATCAGTTGAAGCAAGCGGTCTATCGTCCATTTGGGATGGAATCAGATCTTGATGATGTGAGACGGAGTGGTTAGCCATCCCGTAAAATCGGTGCACACCCCTCATCAACACGATGCGAGCTCGTTGTCGGAATGTGATACAGTGTCGTGGTGGTTACACGCGATTTTAACGATTACTGGCCGCCGAGACACCCAGTGAACATGTTAAATGTGTGATGAAATGAACATTTGCCATTGAAAAATCTGGTTGAATCTGTTTGTGTAAGTTTCAAAATCCGACCGAGTTCCAGTTTGCGCATGCCCATTAGAGCACAACTGCACCTACAGGATAATCCTTGATACACCGTGTCGGCTTGATTACTGGGATAGTGTGTGCAAAATTTCATCGCTATCGGGCAAATATCTCGGGACATATCAAACAACGCTTTGGAGGGAACTTGCTTTTGTTGCACTGTTTATTAAAGCAGACCAAAGATATTGAGAAGTTGGCAAACAGAAGAGAAGATGGCAAACAGAAGAGATGATGTGTGACCAGTATAATAAAACAATAATCTAAATAATAGTTTTTTATTGTTTTATTCTAGTTCATTATGGGTCTTTGTCCCGTCACTTAGGGACCTGGCAGAAACCAAACCCCAAATTCTGTATGCAGTCTCGAATAATTAAATGTTCCAACATACTGGATCAAATTATGTAAGAAATTTTGTAACCTGCACTTTGCAAGTGTAAGGCTTCTGTAGCCTACAGATTACCATGACCTGATAGAAGGCGCTGGATTTGATATCCAGGCCGTTAATAAACATTGTTCTCTGGAAAATTGAGGAATCTATGTACGCCTGAACCAAACTGATCAATGTTGTGGTTATCACGTTGGGAATTGCTTCACGGAAGTCTTGCAATTCCTCAATAACGTCCTTGACGTTTCCCTTTGTGGCCTTGACCTGGAACATTCTGTATCCTTCTCTCAGAACTTTGGCATGGAAGCCGGCCATCTTGTCTGCTGGAGTCCGGTAGATCCTCCTGATACGTTTGATATCCGATACCGGTTCATCGCTTTTCACGGTGAACGAAAGACCCGTATGGAAATGCCGTTGTAATTTTCTGTTTACTGGAAGAACAGAAAAGACATTAAATAATTCCATCGCTCGTTCTATTAAGTCTTTTACCAATAGAATGTGTAGAAACATACATGTGTCACCCCTAATGGTCAGCCAGAACAGTTTTGTTATACCTTATTCGTTCTTGCTGATAAAGGCTTTAACTCTCCTAATCACTATTGTCGACAACTTTTGTCATGGGGTAGGGGTAGGGGGATAGTAACTAGGACCCAATACATACAAATTGAAATCGGTTTAGACCTGTTTGAATTGGCTCGGACCAGTTTGGACCGGTTGTACTAAACATAGATCGCAAGCTAGCTCTGTAAAAGCGAAAGTTTATTGACTAGGGAGAGGCAAGCTTTGTCATGGACCCAGTGGGTCTACTTGGGTTTAATTACGAGAGACAGCCTTCGTCGAGACGCGATAACACCACCAATTCCCGTCTCAGAACAGTAACGCTGGGGTTAAGACCCCCCAAATGCTTATACCTATCAGGTATGTCGATATAATTGTGCAATATTGTAGCGATCGTGATGCAACATTGTAGCGATCTTGCAACAAGGTAGACACGACGTTTCCTGATGTCGACGAACGCCAATTTCGTAACAATGTGGCACAATAACTTCATGAAGAAGTTACTTTTTGATTAAAAAAATTACTAGGCTATAACCCATTTAAGTTAGTTGAAGAAATCACCTGTCATCAATAGAAGGAAATCGCTACAGTCTAAACCTTACTTAATTTGTAATACTAGTATTATTTGTTAAAAGTCAAGTACTTTATCAATTGATGTTTAGGTAGATATGTATGGTGACCGGTAAGAGACATCGCTGCATTGTCTCAGGCACGAAGACTGGATGCGAAGGCGCGAAGCTAGGATGCGAAGTGCGAAAGCAGGATGCGAACTGCGAAGCCAGGGTGCGAAGTGCGAAGGCAGGAAGACGACCGCGAAGTCCAAACACGAAGGTAGGATGCAAATCGCGAAGTCCAAACATGAAGGCACTGCCTTCGCATCCTGCCTTCGCGCTTCGCATCCTGCCTTCGCGCTTCGCATCCTGGCTTCGCGCTTCGCATCCTGCCTTCGCACTTCGCATCATGGCCTCGCGCCTTTGCATCCTGCCTGCGCATCCTGGCCTCGCGTCTTCGCATCCTGCATTCGCGCTTCGCATCCTGCCTTCGTGTTTTGGACTTTGCGCTTCGCATCCTGCCTTCGCACATCGCATCCTGCCTTCGCATTCTAGCCTCGAGCCTTCGCATCCTGCATACGTGTTACCAAATCACATGCCTAAGACAATGCAGCGATGTCCCTTACCGGCCACCATAGATACATGTATGCGTGGCTCGTTGACAATCTAGTCTTAAGTTGGTATCTCCAAACGTCTTGTCTTACAGCTTAATATTTGTTACAAGGAAATTTGTTGTTGTCACTTTCGTCAAATTACTTTCGAAAAGGGGATATTCATACTGTTAAAATTCCTCAGTATGATGTCGTTGTCAAATACAATTTCCTCGATAAGAAACAATCTTCCTTTGTATATCTTTTTATAATAAATCTTCCCAATAGCTCAAATGTCAGCAAAACGCGCATAACAGGCTTTTCTGTCGAGTCCTAATGCGCACAACGACATCACCGATCAAAGGCACACGATCGTCCGGATACCACCCACCTCTAAATCTACAGCATTATTCCGTTCCAAAGAATCATCACTTGGCATTATTTACCCATCTTCATACACAAGTCGACTTCTCCGTTCACATTTCAAAGTATGAACGGAGAAGTTGACTTGTGTATGATGATGCTATCTACCCACAAGAAAGTTTGATATTTTTTCATTATCGAGGTGTATGCAGGCGTCTATACACTTCAAGTCCCGAGTGACCATCAAATCCGACAGAATTTGTGGTTTATATACTACTAACGTACATCATACAATAGAGAGAACAGCCCATTGGAACCTTCTTAGATTATAGCACAGCAATCCATCGGTTTTGTAAATATGACCATGTTTATCTTCATGTTCTGTGAACAGAGAACATGGTGGAGAATCATAATATCCTAACAACGCCCCTCGGTTGTATATGTTGCTATAGGATATCACATCTTCAATTGGATTTGGCTTTCAGTGACTCTCATCCCATGAACATTTTATATATTTATGATCATTATGTATGTGGACTTGAACTAATCCACTTCTTGCTGGGGAGGGGGGAGTAGAGGATCGCCATTTCCATTTTTTCCAAGGCTTTATATTAGGGTGAAAATGAGTTAGTAGTAGGGTTAACGTCGTTTACAATCTTGTTTTAGTCATATCACGACGGTGCCTACATGTGCCAGAACACGCGAGTGCTCACAGTTCCCATTACCCTGGACACTGATCAGCCCAGCCAGTACAGCACCCGGTCACTCATCCGAGGATTGACCGAGCTTAACGTTGCTTAACTTCGGTGATCTGACGAGGACCGGTGTGTCCAACGCTATAAGCCGTATATTAGGGACCAATTCCTAAATCTACCCCGTGTTATGGAACATGCTAGCTACGCGTTGTCTACAAATCGATGATATCAAAGCATATACTCTGATTCCGCGTTGTCGACAAAGCGGTGACATCTAAGAGTATACTCTGGCTACGCGTTGTCTACAAAGCGGTGACATCGAATGATATACGCTGGCTCCTCGTTGTCTACAGTGGTGACATGAACGGATATTCGACCACAGTGGCGTATATTCGTCTAAGCCAACGAAAGAGACCCCAACATCAAAGTCAGTCCAAATGGAAGCGATATAATGATTTGTGGACGTTCGCGGTAATGGAAGATCCTCAGTAAGATCCTATGGCGACATAAGATTGGGAGTGTTAATAGAATAATAATTCATTTAAGAGCGGACGGTAGCATTATCCTTTACCTTTTCCTTTCAGCTGAAGCTCTATCGGGTAATGGTCACTGACAGCCAGTCCCTGGAAAACAAAATGCAATTTCAGAAATTTTAATATCACCATGAAAATCAACAGCATATAGTTCCCCCGTCCACCTCTAAACGAGCGTCACATTGTGTATTGTGGTAATATCGTATGACTGACAGTTAAGCTAATTAGCATACTTTGCATTAGCGAGGACAATTTAGGGATCGTTTCCATTAATCGTTTTTTCTTCAGTCGCGATTTTTCTTCAATTTTCGCGATTGAAAAACGATCAGTCGCGAATCAGTCGCGAGGATATCGAGAAAAAAAATGAGAAAAAACGATTGAGCCTTTTCTGGAAAAAAACATTCTCTCGCGATATCGTTTTTGAATCGTTTACCCATGCGCGATCCGTTCTTGATCGCGAATCTTCAATCGCGAGAGAATCGTTTTTTTTTAAGGCGCGAGAGAATCGTGAGGCGGAGTGATATTTGACACATAGGCCGTGTTGCCATCGTACGCCGCTCTATCCGCGAACTGGGAACTACATGTAATGTTGATTGCGGATTTGTCGATGGAAAAACCTATATTACTATACTATGCTGTATAAATGCGCAAGATAACCGAATAATATATATGATTCACGATCTATAGTCTCCTACAAGCCGAAGTAGGGCGTATGCTGGAAATATCTATACATATGGATCCAGGGCATTTCCCCCAGTGGACATTTCCCCCAGCGGACATTTCCCCCATGGACATTTCCCCCAGTGGGCATTTCCCCCAGTGGGCATTTCCCCCAGTGGACATTTCCCCCAGTGGACATTTCCCCCACCCTATATTATAGGTTATTTTGAACATAGTTTTTAAATAATTTGGCAAAAGTACAATTTTTTTAAACATTTTTTTTATTTCTATAAAAGGGATATAAGAATTTCCACATATGTTTTACGATAAAAGAGTCAAGTAGTGATAAGATATTATACATATACACAGTATATAACAGTAATACACAGTCTTATAGCACATTTTAAAACAATATAGCACATATTTTTACAAGTTTTACGAGAAAGCACATTATATAGCACATTTTTAAACAATATAATGGATCACATAGTGATAACATAATATTCATGTACATAGTATATATTTTAACATTTTAAGAAAAGATTATATCACATAGTGGTAAAATAAAAGTTGTATTTAAAAACAATATAATTTTGTTCTATTCTTTACCTCAGTTTTCACTTTAGTTCAATTTTATTCTCATCAAATGGCTTCGTGACACAGACCTACGAACAGGTAATGTTACGCTATATACCATGTATACATCTTTTATATTGTTTTAGAATGTGCTATAAGACTGTTTAATACTGCTATATATATGTATATTATCTTATCACTATTTGACTCATTTATCGCAGAACATATGTGGAAATCCTTATATCCTTTTTATAGAAAATAAAACAAAAATTGTTATTGCCAAATTATTTAAAAACTACGTTCAAAATAACCTAAAAATATAGGGTGGGGGAAATGTCCACTGGGGGAAATATCCACTGGGGGAAATGCCCACTGGGGGAAATGTCCATGGGGGAAATGTCCGCTGGGGGAAATGTCCACTGGGGGAAATGTCCGTACACCCTATACATATACCTGTACCATGCTTCCTGTGACGTTCGCGCTCAGATTTACTCTGGCGAAGCGTAAATGACAAAATTACATGTTTATTCAATAATCGTGTGAGTCGACAATGTATTAATGTTCAGTCATTCCCTTCATACTTTCGATAATTTCCTCATATATTCATGCAACTTGGTATAAACAATACAGGATGATAGTCACAATATCTTGTTTTGTAAATACCGGGTACAGGTCATAAGTGGATTTGAGTTCGTCGTTGATTGCATTATCAGAATGATTACGGCACAGGCTTCATAGAGGTGTGAATGGGCGCATGGCGATAACCCAGAACAGCTTAGCCCTCCAGCCGAGAATTTCTAGGTTAATTAAGGTGAAAAATAGTGTAATTAAATATGTATATTTTGTTATAGTAAACCATACATTAGGAAAGGGTATCCATTCATGTTTTGGTACAGTTTTTAAACTATTGAGATGTGAATAAGTTAAAAAAATCACCATCAAGTTCATTTTATTTATTATAAGAATATTCGCGGCAGTGATTTCATATTTATATCAAATACATATCACAATGGTGATTGAATCGCATATAACGGTTGGATTCGCATATGTACAATACTTTTTATTTTAATTTTATATTTTGATAAATGAACTATGAATGATTCCAAAGGGAAGCTCAAGCCAAAAACCAACTGAATAGTATATAATTTCATCTCTTACTGGATTAACCAGTTGTGAAAATTTTTACAAATAGCCCGCGCTATATATTAATAATGAAGTGCTTTCGAAGACTCAAAACCCCGTATGACAATGTTATATTCAATACAGCGCCATCTATCTACACAAGGAAAATGGTGATCGTAGGACAAAAAACCACGCGTACAGCGAAAATCTGACGAATCAACTAAAAAATTTAGCCCGCACAGATGCCAAAAACGTTCACGAAAAATACTACACAAGAAATCTGGAATAATACCAGCTTTAAAACACAGAAATACCCAAAATAATAGACGAAATTGCAAGTGCAAATGACCCAATCTGACCATATCCGGGTCCGTGTCCCGTACAAAATATATGCAAATATGAAGTTATAATTATATGCATAACCATTATTCCTATGTATATATATAGATATTTTTTTTCAATTTCTTTCAATATCCCCATCGTATCTATATAACCGCCAACTGTACAGAAACACGCTATAGTTTTACACTAGGCAAAGAATGGAAAAGGAAGAAGAAAAAATGATCGAACTTTATATAGTCTGACTGAAATGTTAGAAACTCGAACGTGTATGCGGGTCAGTCAGGCTGAACCAATGGCGTACTACTTTCGGCTATAATCCTCGATCGTTTTTTTTTCAATCGTTTATATTTTCTCGATTAAAAAGCGATTGAATCGCGATATCGCTTTTTATTCGCGAGAATTTTCTCGATTGAAAAACGATTGCCAACAGAAAAAAACCCATTCGAACAGCGATCGCGAATGAATCGTTTATTTTGAAGAAAAAAACCCATTCCCTCTCGCCTTGGAAAATCGCGACTTCGAGAAAATTTGACGAAATAAACGATTCATTCGCGAACGATAATTGGAAACGGTGCCTTACGTGACTGGGAATGATAGTCACAATATTTTAGAATGTAACTGAGGATACAGGTAGTTCATTTCTTTGGATACCGGTGGTTTAACTGGAAAACATGCTCAAGGAGCGAAACTGATGATTCGTTATCAATTAGTGTTATCAACATTATTGCGTGGGTAAATCTAACTTTGTGAGTTTTATGTGAACTTAGCGGTACTCGTACCTGTTCAAGATTTAAGCCCATTTCGTCATCAAACCGATAGACTCTCACACTGTCGGGGACAATAGCGGAGCGGAAATCTGGACTGGCCGTCACAAACCTATGGGTGGAATTATCAAATATTAATCACATACATTAACAGACCCACCGATTGTTCCCTACGGTACATTTTGTCATCAATATTTATCGATATTCATAACCTTTGAGAAGCTAATTATTGATGTCGAGCAGTATGCATGGTATTATAGTCTGCCCTTTTTGATTAATCGTTTACTTTCGATGCTGTGAAATATCAACAGTTGGTTTGCACTGTGATATTTAAAACCCATTTAATTCTCTGTGTACACAACGGTCATGTTCCGGGTACCGAAGTTCAGTTGCATAGGATGGCGTCTCGATTAATTAATCTTCTCGCGGACATACATGTAGGTCAATACAGCCGTATACGACCAAAATGTTGTGTGTTGAGTGATTTTTGGTATAATTTGGTTGCATGGGCATGGGATCCAATGGCCGCTTGTTATTACTATATATGGCATCAATGAGCTTTGTCCGCGTGAACAATATATTGTGACGCTACCTTGTGCAATTGAGCCCGGTATATGAAACAATTATTAGGAAATTCTATATGGAAAAAATTAATAAGTTATTTGGAGCGTGATATATTATCAATGTCATGGAGTAACACATCCGCTGTTGACAACGGATCGGCAAACATCCAGTGAGCAAAACCTCTGGTGGGCTGACATCCGTGCCGTTTGTGGACCGTTGCTGATCCATATTTTGCTTGCTGACTGAGCGTCGTGGAAAGCTTTGGTAAACAAGTATGATATTAGCGTATCTTGCTTGGTCTCCGTTATAAGGTCGTCGATTAATATCAAGTTTCATGCAGCGGGATAGAAATAGCTGTCATCTCCAAGATTCAAGGGTATGACCCTTCTCCAACTCTATATCAGGGACTCGACTGATCATATATAGAAAAGTGGTGTCCATTTGCCATAGTAGTAGGTAATTCTATCGGATCGGGGTGGGCTCGTAATCGTCTTCTATTCCTCGTAATAACTCATCTATAAATAAACTTTTCCCACTCCCACAGGACACAAACTTTCATCGTAAATGGATGTATTATGGATTTAATATCATTTGCCGGTATAAGTATTTTCTCATCGTTGTTCAATTTGGAACGCATAAGTTGAGAATAGATGGACTTAAGTACTGAAATTTGTTTTTGTCTCGACGGAAGTGATCTTATATGTCTATGTAAAACATATAATGGGATGACTGTCTTAGAACTTATTGTACATCGATAAGACATAGTAGGAGTAGTATAATTGATGTTTCTTCATCATCAGAAATGTGCTATACCGTAAGTATGCAGGCTATGTATTGTGTACCATCGCTATCCAGTGTTTATAGCCTGAAATACCATGTAATCAAACATGGCTCACTGTTCTATACATATTATAATCACGTGAGCAAACATGGCCGACGTATACATGATTCTGATTGATCATATCCTGGCACCTTACACCTTCCCCTCCCCTCATCTCCAGAAGTAACCTGTGTCGTCAGAGTGAGTAGGATTTAACGTCGTTTTCAACAATTTTTCAGTCATATCACGACGGTACCTACATGATGGGGGAGGGGGGGGGCACAGTTCCTATTATTCTGGACACTAATCAGACCAGCTAGTACAGCTGTGTCTTCGGAAGCCCAAACCTCCACTACTCTTATAACTAAACTCAGATTCACTCTCTTCGGCACATTTGAATTGATTTTAATCAAAACGCATACCTGTCGTAACTACAGTCTGTGGTTCCCATCGTGGTGTCCTGTGAATCTCCTATCAGCCACTTGAACTTGACGTCTGTACGTAGGGATATGTTAGCCCACTGAGATGGTTTCACGTACGAACAGTCCGCGTTCAGGTCCCCAGCTAGTATGATATTCTGCAGGAATTCATCAGAAATGATCTAACTATCGGTGTCACACCAATCTGGATCAAATCAGGTCAAAATACGTCCCAGCATTTTAGGATATTATTTTAATTAAGACTGCATGGAGTATATTTATCCCATTCAGCAATAGAAATTCTGAAACGGTTCACTGAGTTGCAGTGGAGATGAAGTAAAGGATATGTACGTCACATATCCTTTACTTCAACTCCTGCAACTCAATATAAATATTTTTTTCAACTTTAGACAAAAACTGTTTCTGCTTTTTTTGCAGAATTGACAAAATTAATTTTTGGCTTCATAAACATAACTTCTGCTTTTTTTTGCAGAATTGACACAATTAATTTTTGGCTTCATAAACATAACAGTTGAACGATTTTTTTTTCTTGTACGTAAACGTTACATATTCTTTGATTCCGAATGAACTACGCCATATTCAGCGCTGGATGTGACAAGTGGGGTATCTATAAAACTGCGGAAACATGCATTAATTACGGATGAGCATAAGATATTTTTCATAATGAATAAAGCTGCTATTTACCGAAGATTTCCAATGTTTCTCCACGGCCCTATAAACTGTGGCCAATCTGTCGATCTCCTCTACTGCTTCACCAGGGGCAACATGAGTGGCAAGGATAGCGAAATCTTCTAACTCTGTTAGCAACAATAAACAGAATAGATTTTTTTTGACTGACAACCCAACCTAGATACGTTGTATGACCCAATACAATTTGTGGAAATATATCGTCCCTATAATCAAATCCTAACCACTGCCAAATATTATTTGATACTGATGAATTTCCTGAATTTAACTCAACCACCCCCTGATAGGGTGTGCGATTGCAGTTGTTCATTCGAACACAATAGAAGTATCCCATAGCCCGAAGTTAAGCGGAAATGTCATGTGGCATAATTCAGTAGGCCATATAGGTCAGATGACCAGTCACATGACAACCCGGAGTGGAAGATGGCTGCTGTGAGGTTGGCAAATGCACACAAATTGAAGATGAATGCCTATTTCGTAAAAATAAATCTCATCCAAAATGCTCGAGCTACAATGTATAGGTTAGTTAGTATTTTTTAGTATATTGATGCATATTATTGGCTTGGTCAGGGGAAAAGACAGCATTCGGAAATAACCCCAATTTATGTAAAATCTTTGACCGTAGCTTCCGCGTACCTCACACGCTCGGCAGATGGTAGAGAGCTACATTTCGTAGCTACAGAAGGTTTATCAAGTTTTACCTTTTTGTTACGATTGTCCAAAGATTAATATCTCTGAGAAAATGATCTAGAGGCAAGAGGAAAACATATATATATTTCATCGACATTATTTTGGTCTATTAAAAATATGTAACAAAAATGCCCAGATCAGTATGATTAGAATCCTTTGCAGAATATACAAATAAATATGTGTAACCTCACTCTGCATGATCATCCATACACATGCACCGATATCTGTTACAGTCTAATTGACGAAGAATTTGTCAATGTACATAAAAGTAATTTGATAGCAACAAGAATTATCCGAAAAACCTTTCATATATGCGCGTATGTACATGTTCCTCAAAATTCGTAAATTATATGTTTGCGTCGAAATGTCGCATGTGGAAACTTAGCTTATTGAAATGTCGAAATTTCTCGGATTCAATAAATATATATTGTGAAAAGCGGGATTCGAACTCACACCCTCAGCTGACTCACCTGTTGTCGGAGACGCAAACCTAACACCAAAGGGCTCCCGCTCAAAAGCATCCTTCCCATTGTCCACTCCATCATCGTACTGATACGTACCGATCACTTTCAAACGGTTTGACCTGGGGTCACGAGGTCAGTTAAGATCAATATTCAATTAACAAAATTCTCGAATACACCAATACTTTACAGCAAATTGCTGCATCATCATTGTAGAAATATACGAATATTGCATGACAGTAATTTTCCAGCGAAAGTAACCATAGTCTACTTTGTAGTTGGCAACAAAATGTATCGTACATTATTCTGCAAATTCGATACGCAACATTTTATTTTTAATAATATATATATATGCGCATTGAAGTCTATGACTGAGTTTTTTTTAGTTTAAAATATTCTTGACTTTATTCAGCGAAACCGACCTTTTCTACCTCCATTCTAGAGAGGTACATGTAGTTATCCCAAACATGTTCATACTGTCTAATTAGTAAATAGCATATTGAGACCTCCACCCTAGGTAAATATGTGATAATATACCTGTACAGAAAGCCGTACTGCTCTTTGCTGACCGTTCGCCCCAGTCGTTCACTCACCACAGTCTCAAAGGGGTCTTCCGGTGACAATCTGGTCAAATATTACACGTAAACGATATTGAGACTTATCGAAGGATCTACATCAGAATGATGCATATATACACGATAAATACACATACTGGACGACGAATGGATATTAGAATGTATGATTGAGGAGAATGGTTGGGTGACACCTCGAGATGGAATGCAGTTCGTCCCACATACTTTTGCTGAGCTCTCTTGGAGCCATATGCAAGGGGTGGGAAAAACTGACGACGTCTGACGATCATATGACTCCACAGTAAAGCTTCCCTTTCAGCTTGGAAACTGTTTATCTTGGCATATATGTTACGAAAGCCGAGAGGGACTGCTGACTTCTGGCTTTCGGATTCGAAGTACGACAATGAGAAATTGCAATAGTAACTACTAATGACACAATTATCGTAACTGTGTCATTAGTGGTCGACTCTGCATGCAGAGTTGCCAACTAATGTCGCAATTGCGACAATAGAGGTTGACGCTGCAGGCAGAGTCGCCTGCTAATTACACAATTGCGACAGGTATGTCATCAGTAGTAGCTACATATCATAACGTCAGTGAGGAATGTGTGACGCTATATTGGGCATTATTCAGATGTGGACGTTTGCAGTCAAACTCACTTGTTGACTGCTCGCAGTAACTGTGGTAGTGCTTTCTGGGACCTGTCTCTGATTTCTTGAATCAACACCAGATCGTACCTCTGTATAATCTGTCAAGGATACAACAATAACATTAGTAAATATATGATAACTACCCCTGTTGCAGACCGTAACACATATGCTGCGTGCCCTAGCCATACGCTCTGGAGTCAATATTATCCAAAAGTATGAATCGCGTGGATTAAATCTGTCTGCGTTAAACTACCCCGTCACTCTGTCCAATCGCCGGGAAGCGCATCAGTCGACCAACTCTCTATAGTGACGGAGAGATAAGTGTCTGCGTTAACCCTATCTGGCCATTTCGCCGCCCCCCCAATTATTTTTCTTACCCGTTGAGCTTGGGGGCTTAAAGTTACTACACTGTACCCTTGGGTCAAGCTCTACCAGAAAATAAAAAAAAATCCAAGATGGCCGCTTTTATGACGTCACGGTGACGTCATTTTCAAAAACGACATTTTTTGGTCGATTTTTCGCTCCGATTTTTCGAATTTTTCATTTATGCAATTTCTCCGCAAAGACTGCTTGATCAGCAGGATGCCACCCTTTGCTATTCTTTTATGGATTAGTGATCTCCTGAGAAATAAAGCTACGGGTGCTTATCGTTGGCTGAATCTTCGTACTGGCAAAATCTAATGCAAACTTTAAAAAAAACCCGGTAATTTTCTTGTTATCGTTACTAAATTCCCATAACAGTGTAGATCCATTTCCCATGTTGTAGGTCTAGGAAAAGTTATACTAGCAAACCTAAACGTACCTTTGTTAATCTTCGTTGAGCATCGGCGTTCTTAAGTTTAGTAACACCTAACACCTGTACATTGAAAGCAGCCACTTTCAAGGGAGAATATGCTACTGGCGGCGAGCTCTCGGTCAAAAGAGAAGGCAAAGCACAGCACATGCAGAGGATGACCAGGCGAACGTCCATCGTGGCCGAAGATTTGTGCCTTAATGTGAACGGGTTTAACAGGTTCACTATCAATGCAATTCACCGACAACTGTACTTTGTCATTGTTTGTTCAGATGGCAAATGCCTTTGTATGAATTACATTCACTCAGAAAGAGGGACGCAAACTCGTGCTGTATATCCATTCACAGCCCGTAAAGTCATTCACAACACGGTGGATATCAGAAATGTGGACAATGGTCGTAGAATAATCCTTTTCTAAGGGCATTTGTCTAAATTTATTGGACTGTAGCCAGATACGTAATAGTACGGAGCCGTAAAAGGGACATGCTGCGATCCGCACTTATTAACTGCGACCGCCAGTTATTAACTGCGATCTTCAGTTATTAACTGCGACCCGCACTTACTAACTGAGGGTCGCAGTTAGTAAGTGCGGGTCGCACTTAATAAGTGTGGGTCGTAGTTATTAACTGGGAGTATAGCTCCGATGTCCCTTTTACGGCTCCGTATAATAGGCCTGATAACCAACTCAAGCATTATCAATTGGGTTCCATCAAAAGAGAAATAATTCAAAATTGCCCTTGTCATGATTTTCAATGGAAGGTATGATCGCGAGTTGCCCTTACTTCGATTATAGTAAGACGTGCTTTCCATCGGTGAGCGATCTAGGTCGTATAGAACGCATTATTATGATATCTACTTTCATCGTGGTGTATGAAAAAGTGGGAAATAAATTGTATCCTTAAAAAATACATACCTTTTTATTAACTACACAACACATTGATGTAGACACTCACTAACGAAGCCACTGTGATGCGGATGTATGCTATAGGTCATCATCAATAGCGAAAGTTTTGACAAACATGAAGGATTTCACTCGATTACAGAGGGAGTGTTGGCGTATTTCAGAAGCGTCTGTAACGCTTAACATTTCAATTTTAACTGATTAAATATGGACTATTATTCACAATAATTTCAGATTTTTTTGTGCCTCAAAAAAAGGAATATACGCCGGTATTTAAAGGAATTTATTAGGTTAGTAATACTGTCTCCCATGTTTAGGGCGTGATGGGAAGCGGGGGTGCTCCGCAGAGAACATGAATTGCAGATTTCACTGGGTGCATTTTGAATTTATTTCATATCATTGTAGGCCAAAAGTTACCGGTATACACGATTTATACTAAAATTAACCTAGGACCCAGTATCCGGTCAAGATTATTGTATCCCATAATTAACTGGATGTTCAGTATGAATGAGTGAAATGGTACCAATACAAGGAATCCACACCTATGGCGACATATGGTCACCAGTGGACCAAACCAGTCCGATAAAACATATTTACCCAGGGGTGTGCAATAAATCGATCATGCTGTCCAGACTTGGCCAGGTTTAATAGGGAAGTTGTTATCCTTATATGTTCATATAGTTGCCGCCTATCATGTTACTCTCATAGACTCTTTACCAGATTAGACTGTGGTTATTTTCCTCATAAATTAATTCCGTATTATACCGTGTGTTTTTTTTTTTTTGATTATGATTATGATCACTGAACATAAGGGTGGTTCACTTCCTCGTCTATTGACTATCGCACGACAATACCGCTAAATACCGTGTGCTAGTTGTGCCATGGACTGATTAGTAGTATAGAAACTTGAACTACGGTGGCAATTAGGTGAGGGGGAGATGAGGAGGGAGGTGGTGGGAAGTGGAAAAGTTGACCGTTGATCTATTATCTTGGATGTTGATATTGGATGTGCATTATGACAACTTTGACTGCGCTATTTTGAATTAAACGAGCTTTTTCATTGGCTCATTATTTATAGAACGAAATGGCTTCTCTCGCCAATCAACATGACAAACTGTCCCTCGGTTATACGCATCTCGAAGTATTTAAATTACCAAATTTTCCTGGTTCTTCCTTTTCCCCGTCTCTGAATGTATACTTCCACAGCAAATTACACAGAATCTGATCGAGACCTTTCAGCGGATTTTCCGTATCAACACCGTCATGCTAATGTTTACCGAGCACGAATGTTCATATTAACCGGAATGTTGATATTCATATCATCTTCTCAATTGCTGGACATTCCTTAAGTCAAGCGTGCAGAATCCCACGGAGAAAACAACTGATGTCGTAATCACTGGTCCTAACTGGGCCATGCAAAGTATCATCGACCATGTGTTTGATCTGTCGAAAATCTCCTAAACCACGTGTGCCAGATGACCCATGACGCCCTCTTTCCTGTCTCAAAATCTATCATCCAACACGAACAGTGGACCAGCCAGACATTGACCCAGCGTCAGGCGGGTCCAATGCTATAGGCTATCATTCACCAAGCATCGATCCGTTTTCCGCTTTTTACAAACAGCTCCAAATCTAATCTCACCCACAGGCAGCAAAAATGTAATGAGCTGTTACATTATTATGCGCGCAGTGTATTACGCGAAACATGTCACATAATTTAGTTTCTAACTGTGCAGTTATGTCAACCATGCCATTATACATTAATTATGTCATGAGTAACATCAGTACGGCACTATATCAAGACAAACGCAAACGAACTCTTTTTGGGTAGAGCAGTTTTACAAAATTTACAGAGCCGTGACGCGGCTTAGCAACACAATGGCGGACATTTCATTGAAAAAATGACGTGGATGGGAGGGGTAGGTATCTATGACTACAACTTGAAAATAGAACCGGTACGTTGTTTCATTCATGCATTATCGATCACGCGCTGGTGATCCATGCCAATGAAAAACGCCAAACCAATAAAATATCATCCATCATACGAACTGTTCCTTCCGTTCTACATTTTTATTACGGTGGGGCAGAGATCATTCCTGCAGCCGTTTAGACGAAAGGTATATGCAATCGAAGCCAGGAGATTGATAGGCTATATGGTAACTTGGAATGACTCTAGAGAAGACAGGTCGCGTGACTGTGGCGTCATATGTGACGTCATCATTAGTAGAACAAAAACACAAGAGTCGTTCGGATGCGTACTTGGGTCATATATACCTGAATGCATTAGCTCATGGTGGTGGATATGTGAAGGATAACGGGCTCACACTGTGGAGTACCACTGCAGTGGTCTCATGGTCGTTGTGTGACGTTGGGCGGTGACTTCATGGTGTGCACGCGCACTCTGGGTTAATGGGGAAAGCGCATTATCGAATGCGGACTTGGGATATATCTATACACTATACACTAGCCCAGATGTAACAGGGTTCGTCTAGAGACAACCTCTTGTAGTAGATTTGTGTAAGCCGGTCGGTTCCCAGCTGAGTGGACCAAGGAACGCTACTCGTGATGCTCGTGTAGGTTAAATGTCGCTGTGTAGTGCTAGCTGTACACGGCCACCCAGCGTTGAACGTACGGGTCGATCCCTTGGGTATGTACACGGGTACACACGGTCTAGCGGTAAAACATCTCAAACATCCCTTTAGACAAGGTCGTCCTCCAGGGCGGCTGAAATCTCGTCCGTAACCACGTTAGGTGGAATAATCCCAGAGACGTTTCTGATCTTGTCTACCTGAACGATGTTATCGGACTGTACTGAAGTGGATTTTCGGCCACGAGTCACCTTTCGTGACGAGGTTCAGTTGATGGTCATTGTCTACGGTCGGGGAGAGATCGAAGCAGAACTAGGTTTACCGATTACAAAAGGCATCCCGATCGATGCAGCCCCCTTCGTCCTGATCGATTTGCCCCGTCGCGCAGAGATTCTGGTAATTCCGAGTGTAATTGCTCTGTCAAAAAATTCGATGTGCTGAAACTTGCTATCCGTCCATGTGCAGGGATGCGAAGTTAATATTGAAATTCTTGAAGTAGAAGGGGCTGTCCGCATACCGCCCGCTGAAACTGGTGCTCCCCACACAGGTTATGATCAATCTCTTGTGAACATCCCAGGAATAGATTGTCTTCGTGAGATGGAAAACACTTTGGTTTACACACATCGTATGGGTTACTGGGCTGTTTCCTTCTGCAAGGTTGTACTGTAACACAATGACACGACTGGATTCAGCTTCACTTTACGAACGTACAAGGTTGTCTCATGGATGAAAACTGTGGCACCCTTAAGGGTATAGCTCCATCGCGGAGCGAAGACACATTCAGCTAAAGCATTAACTTTGGTCTTGGTTTCAAAACATGTTTTTGGCTACAACATGGTATATTTGAAGTGGTATTACATATTTGCTGTACAGATTTATGCACGAGTTATCTCTCTTACTGATATGCAGTTTTTGAGACTCCGGCAACTACGTCCTGTAATCATGAAAGAAACTTTCCAGAAGTATTTCATTTAGCACGAAACCCATCAGCAGCCCAGAATAAATGGAAAACTATGTATTATATGGGTTTTGATAATGTTTAAAAATCATCTACAATTTCGCTGTTAATTTATTTTAATTTTTCGGTGTATCTCGCGTAATTGAAAAGCTGGACTTTCATAGAGGTTTTTGTATGGTTGATTCTAGAGAGCAAAGGGATTATTCTTGAGTTATAATCGAAAAATATCTGTTCGAGTCGTCAAAATCCACGCAAACAAAGATGGATTGGGGGGGGGGGGCGGGTTAGTAATTGATGGAATGCTGTACTCGGAAACACTCACAGATTAAAACAGGGAAGAAAACTTCACCCCAAGCTCAAAGATGGACACCACGGTTGCATAGGATTGGCTTCTCAATAATTTGTTAATAACGGAGACCGACCGTACTTGTTAGTACCATCCTGTTGGGCGTTGTCCGTCTTTCAAACGGACATATGCGAATCGATGGCAGGGTTCGCCTACAGTCCGGCCGGGGTCAGAGAATAATCGTTAAATGGCATCAGTTATCCCATTTTAGTGGACGTGAAAATCATTACTCATTTACAGCAATAAAATATGACAAAAACTGTTAGATCAATGTCTCCTTTTTTCGCCATTTTCAATCGGCCGCTCGACGTGTGAGACGAGGCGGCGAATTGCAAACCACCCCTCCTCTGGAACGAGATAGGTAGGCTATTTATGACTTCTTCGATCCACTGCAGAACTGAGGATGGTGCGCCTGGTAACGGCGGATGTGGAACGAGTTGAAATGACTCTAACAGATTTCTATTTTCTAACGCTACCTGGCCTGGGGGGGGGGGGGGGCAAAGTGCCCCCTCCCCCTACCAAACTTTCTGCGCTATCTCCCGAACGACAAAAAAATGGTGAGCTGAAACTCCGTGACTTTATAGTTTATCATATTAGGGTCATTAATATTCTGAGCCTAACCCATAAACCCCCCGAGCTGAGGATCATGAGTAAATTCAAGATGGTGGCCACGTGGGGTACCAGAAAAGTGATGTTTTTGTCACATTTCTTCAAAATTTCTGCTTTTCCGCGATGAAAAGTGGGCAAAAATTATTTTATTTCACATCACATTAATATTTGCTAATTTATCATGCAGTTTTTGCGGAAAAATTGCATAAATGAAAAATTCGGAAAATCTGACCAAAAATGCCATGTCATGTATACACTGTGACGTCGTGACGTCATCAAAGCGGCCATCTTGGAATGTTTTGCATTTTCTGGAAGAGCTTGCCCGAAGGGTAAAGTGTGGTAATTTTCAAGGGGTAAGAAAAATAATTAGGGGGGGGGAAATGCCCCCCCCCCCACCTCCACGCCTGGACAGGTCTCAAAAAGCCCAGGCCAGATAGGGTTAAGGGCTGTTCTTGAAAATTGAAGCAATGATAAAGGTAGTAATGGCGCAAGCATTCTCAGGCACCATTTTTCCTAGATCGACTATGATCTGTCGCGAAGTATCCTAACTTATATCGATTTGGCTTATGCGGATGTCGGTTTGTCAGACTGGTGGATAGAGCACGCGATTGAAGCTTTCCTTGAGTTAAAATCTTTATTGGCCTAAGACGCGTAGCAGGGGGAATTGGCTACCCCTGACGATATGAGTGTCCGTCTAGAAGGGATGTTTCTAGCGCTGGTCCATGGTTGGAATTGCATTCTTTTGCGTGGTAATTAGCTCTCGTTTCATCTGGTATGAACTCACGAGACGCTTAGGTTGAACCCACGGTTGTGCATATCTTCTAACAGTAGACATCGGTAGGTCGGTCGTACCGTGAAGGTGATAGTCGTCACTGGAAGTGGCGCGTCTGTAGGGGGGTCCGATGGTCCGTGCGGACCGACGGTCCGTCGGCTCGTGTCGGGTTAGTGTGTATTATTAGCCTAAGGAACTGCATTAGACGTTCCTCACCTTACCTGCTGTCACCAGCGTTGTCCTTGGGCGATTGAGTATAGCGATGACGGTAGCAACGTCATGAAAGGCACTCCCATACAACACACCTACGAAGGCTATGAGTGTGATCACTGCATCCACTTGTTGTTTTCAGATTTGACGAATCAGCGACGGTCTCCCTCTGTCCAGGTCCACTCCTTAGTATTCTACTGTGGATTTCTCCACTGCAACTCCACGTCTTCAAACGTCCCTTTCGTGGGTTCCACTTAGGCCCCATAAAAAAATGCCTTGTTTCCCTTCACTGACTTTTCAAAAAGTCGGACGGGCGGTCCTTTTTTATTTTTTATTTTTGGTAGGGCATAGGAATGGTTCAGTTCATTCAGGAATCCACTGATATTAAGAGAGTGATAGTCTAAATGGTATACAATTCATTTTAAAGTTTCATTTTGTACACGGTATTGCTAAAGATTGAATAAATACATTGGATAAATCGGCAGAAATCCCATGGCGTTTGTATTTCCATTCTCACCTCCTGCATAATCTGAATCACTGTGATTTGAAAGGAAAAAAACTGTGGGTGTTTTATTCCAGCAGGAAACAATAAGCTGAGCTATTCTCACGAAATGGAGAACATGACGATCATGAATTGACGATCATGAATATTACCTTGGGCAGTCATACTATATCACTGAGGAATAGAACAACGTAAGTTCTTCAACGGAAAATATATATCAACTATGCATTTATACCGTGACAATGCTGCAGATGTTGTGTTCCTGTGAGTGTGTTACTAATATACATTTATATACGACTAGAAATTTATACACAAACAGAACGAAAATGAGATTACAACCATAAAATTGCAAACAGCGCAACAATATCACGGACATGTCGCCTTGATTACAGCAAAGATACTTGTCATTGAAAGACCTTCAACGAGGTCCAATTACAGATCAAAAAATAACAGAATTGGAAAGGACGACTAGATAAACATCTTCAGTATCTCCAAACACAAGACAGTCAAGTAAGAAGTCTCGATCCAGGACAGTATCTAATAACCATGACATCCAATGGCGCACAGAAGAAACATCAAGTTGCTGGCAAGGCTCGGGTAATCACACAAGGTAAGATTGTTGCGTGTAAAATCTTGACATCACCCCAGCTCCTCTGCGACAACAAGCATTTATTCGTAGCGCGCCACAACAGTCGCTGGTGCAGACCAAAGTCAGTTCAGCCTCATTTTCATACCAAAAGAAACACCAACAAGGCAAGTGAGAAAAAAATAAAAAATAAATCGGGGCGGGCGAAAAAATCGGGGCGGGTGGTGATGGGAAACAAGGCATTTTTTTATGGGGCCTTAAAGATCTTTCAGTTGATACACCGTACGTCCGATATCCGACGTTGGCATCGTTGTACGTGTGAAAGAAATGTTCAGAAACTGTTGGAAGAGTCTGCTGAGGAATACTTCCTAAGTTCGAAAGTACAAATACTTGTGCTCGGTCTTGAAAGTCTGCTTGAAAACGTTAGCGAGATACTCCTATGTTTTCGTCCTGATGAACAGGACCTAGGCATATATCGACTGAACGTCGGTGCAGGTGAAGATATATCAGTTGCCGTCGTTGTGTTTAGCGAACCTTCTCATGTAAAACAACTGCGCCTGCAGGCGATCACCCAATTACGAGGGGATTGACGATCGAAAGAATTTGTCTACTACTGAATCAGCATACAAAGTCAGAACTCATATTTGACATCTGGCGATGTAACTTATATCAAAAGAATATCATTATTTGGCGGCATAACCCCAAATTTAGCATGCAAGTTATAACTGAGTCCTTAGTATACGTTTCTATCCCGTCATACAATATACGCCAATGGTCTACCAAATATTCGGCAAGCCCGTTGGCGATGTCAGGTCATTCGATGTGAAGTTTCAACCATGAACTGCAAGGCACAATCTTACCTTTGTCAGCGTAGCTAATACTTCCAGTCTGGAGACCTTTGTCCTGCCAAATACCTGAATACTGAAAGCTGCAACCTTCAGTGGGCGGCTGTAGGCGGCTTGAAATGGTCTACTCCCCAGGAGACCAGGATATGTAGGCGGGGTGGGTGTCCTGGAATCTGCCATTAGTCTATCGCGAGTTGTCGCATTTGCAAGTGTCTTGGAGTAATCAGCTGCCAGTAGTGGATCACGGTTTGTAGACGATCTGAGTGTCTTAGAATACGCTACCGCCAATAGCGTAATCAGAAGTGTCCATCTGGACGCCATATTGCCTTTTTACTTTTACGGTTCGCTGTATACAGCGTACATGTAGCCTTCAAAAAATGTATACACGGATATATTCACGACGATGTTATCTGATTATTGTACATGTATCTATTTAAGGATATCCGTTTTTGTGAGAGCTCTATTCCTAGAATATTTGAATACGGTATTACAAAATACTTGTATCCCGTAACTTTAAACCACACCGGAAGTAGAACTACTCTGAATGTGTAATTAACGGTTTTACTTAACGCACTTGACATAAACGTTCCGCTAGCCTACTTGAACCGGTAATGAACTCGATTAAGACATAATGCTATAGAATTACCAAGCAATATACGTGTCACACCCGACTGCTTATAAGAAGTAAGAGCCGAATTGGCTTTATGGGATATGTCAACTAGAAATACATCTACGAGTCTTGCTTTTTCTTGTTTCAATGAGTTGTTGATGGTCAATAACCTGAACATGCCCTTTTGACATCTATCTTGCTACCCAAATTAATGCCTCCCCTAATGCATCGACATACAAATTCATTGAGATTTTCAATGATTTCCCGATTGTTGACCTGGACCTTTCGACTTCAATATGTTTCCTATTTGTCAAAAGCTTGAGGTATTCCTGAAGTTTGATGACAATCCACATCCGCTGAACTGGAGATACAGCAAAATGTTTTCAATATTTTCCTGGTTTCCGGTCACAGTGATGTGGATATTTGACATTTTGACCTCAATTATGAACCAAGAATATCATCCGCTAATCAAAAGAATCAATTTTTAAGGATTTCTTGATTTTTAGGTCGTGGTGACGACCTTGAACTCTCGCCATTTGACCTCAGTATTGATATCTGACATATCGTCTCCCACTAACGTATCCACTCACCAACCAAAATCAATTTGTAATGATTTCCTAATTTCTGGGGATAAGTTTTTATCTTAACCTTTGACCTCAATTTTGCAATGCAAGATACTGTGTTCCCATCATATTGCTCCTCACAATAAATTGTGATTTTCAATTATTTTCTAATGTTTGGGCCACAGTTACCTTGACCTTTGACCTCACTTTTGACACCTGGCATATCCTCTTCCAATACTCTATCCGCTCACCAAAAATAGATTTTACTGATTTCCTGATATTTGGGTCACAGTGACTTGGACCTCTTACCTTTTGATGTCAGATTTGATACCTGACATAGTGTCTCTCCCTAACGTATCCATTCACCAAATATATATATATTTTAAGGACATTCTGATTTTTGGAGCACAATGATCAATGATCTTTAATTTTTCAGTCCAACATGCTGTATTCTCGTCATATATCCCATCAAAATAACTGGCGATTTCAATCATTTTCTAATGCTTGGGTCATAGTGACCTTGATCTTTGATCTGTTGACCTCAATTATGACACCTACATGACCCCGTGGCTATCCCGGTGAAATTTGAGAGAAATTGGACAATTTGTTGAATAGGAACTAAATAACAAACGTCGGAAGTCGAAGGAGGAGACTGTGTATTTCACAGGGCTCTGCCAGCTACAGCGGACGTAGCCCAAACACAATAAACAGAATATAGATCGTGCTAGAGGAATCTATATAAATACAGAGGAATCTGTATAAATACAAAGGATTCGGGCTATATTCCTACTCTTAGTTAAGTTCCAAAGTTACGGTAACTACCGGAACATGTAGCAAAATATCTGTCTGTCGATCATATATAGTTCAGTCAATCATAATATCACTCCAGATTCTGTTGAACTTCGAGGCTTTTTTCGAGTGCTTAGCTGAATGCCCACCAGTGTGAATATCTTCACATTTGATGTGACCGCTCTGCCGACAGTGCGGCACCACGTGTCTCATTACACAGGGGTAGGTTGATGCTACAACCATGGGGATAACGGATAATTTGATCCCCCCTCTCTCTCTCTGATAATAGTGAATTAGTCCAATTGCACAAACAACATGGCCACGTGTCATAATGCAAGAGATTACGCGAAATTTGGGTGAAGGCAGTAAAACATTATAGAGACATATATACATTTAAAGGAGAAGAAAACATATGAATAATGTATACACTGAATGAAAGATCTATCTCCCCCATATCCAAAAATGTAAGCAAATATTGCGATTTTTTCCACTCGATTAAATCGGCGTTCAACCTGCGCATCGTTGTCTCTCAAGCGTGCCGACATTTTGGCTTGGGTCGTCTAAGCGTGTGACGTCACCCGGGCCTCGCCGCTCTCTAGCGGGAAAGGCGAAAATATAATGACATTGTCATTGCAAGGAGATATATTACAAACCATGCCTTTCTTACATTGAACTGATTACAATTTGACAGGAATAGGAACCGAACGTCGTGATATGACTGAAATAGTGTTGAAAGACTAATAAACTCACTCCAATTTATTGCATCCGCCTCACTGTATTGCGTTTAGAGTAAAATCCTGCCGACCGACGTTATGCACCCACTGTTTCAGTACATCTGGTTTTAGCATTGGGAACCGATGAAATGTCACGGTCTTTGGAAGATTTGGACTCCCAGTTCTGTTAGAACAGCCAAACGCCACACACTGCGGCATGATGTCCGTGTATTTGCTGAATAATGGCACACTACCACTATCAAATTATAACAGTATAAAAAATATAAACCTGCAGTCCCGAGAGATTCTCATACTTTAACGCACAGGGCAGAAGTGAGTGAGCCCGGTTGACGTCACGCAGCGATGCCCACAATATGTTTTCGGCGTTTCTGATTGGTTAAAATAGACACAAGCCTTTGTAATGGCGACACTTATGAATCTGTCCACAGGCTCCAGTTTTTGATGTTTCGATATGAATAGTTCGGCGGTAAAAAATGGCAAAAAATATTTGCTTACATTTTTGGATACGGAGGAGATAGATCGTTCGTTCAGTGTATACATTAGTCACATGTTTTCTTCTTTAAAAAGTTTGGGCCTTATATGATAAACTATGATGTGAAACAGTTCGGTTTTGACAAATTTGTACCGAAAAATAATGCAGGTGTGTATTCTTGAAATGGACATACTAGAGTAAGATATGATATGAAACAGCTTGATTTTTGCCGAATGCGTAGTTAGATCTAATAGATCCATGAAAAAAACGAGCAACCTGAGAAAACGAGAGTATCACGTAGTCTCACAAGACCGCCATTTGAAAATTAACCATTACATTTTGAGCCCAGGATTAAAGATATGCGTAATTGAAAATTGAAAATTTGCGTAACATGAGCAGCAATGGTGTAAAATGGCTCGGTTTTAACAAATTATTTCGTATATGAGAAAACAAACATTAAGAGAAACCTTCTTCAGCTTTCTTACAAACCGGACCCTATTTGCATTTTATCCGCAAGTGTACAAAAAAAAATTAGGGTCGTCATTATTCTGCTTCAATATGATAAGATCTAACCGATTATAGCCAAAAGGCGAAATACTTAATTTGCTGAATAAGCAATGAACAATATCTCCGGGTAAAATATTTAATGGCATAGCCGTGTATTTACTAACACAAAGACCCATTAGGTTCTCAGTCTGCACTAGCGATATTCGGTGACCATAGCAACATATAAACCATCTTTTCACAATAAGACCGTTCTAATGGAATGACGGAGGCCCAACATTGTGATAATGTGTGTATTGTTGTAATGAATAGTGAATTGTTTACTCATCAATTAACCATCCATTAATCTGATCTGCACTCCTCCCTAACTTACGAATCTGAGCTACTTCACTTGTCAAACTGTCATGTCAAATCAATTCATGAAATTGTCATACATTGTAAGTCATCCTATATGTTTGGTATTATATTCATTAAATACCGTAAGCGTCTCATCTATTGAGGTTGCCATATATTCGATATCTGGTCAGACAGACAGTCATGTCAAGTAACTTAACTTTATATATTATTGAATATTTAGGCGATATTATTTATCCTCCTTAGTAAATTAACCAGATACAGCTTCAGAAATATGATTTATCTTTCCAATAATTTTGCGCCACTAGTCTGAAAGACCCTCTTCGCAACTGCTATTAGTAGTCGCTATTGCAATACTCGTCTTACTTGTGACATGAAAGGGACCCCCAAACACCCCTACCCTGCTCGACGGAATATCAGTCTATGGAATCTAACATTAACACATGTATTTACAGTCTCGTGTCTTGCAACTGTCACCGTTTAAAAATAGTGAAATTTGACGAGCATAAACTCAGCTTAGCGCTTGAATTTCTCCTGCTGAATACGTCAGTAGTATACAAAAGACCGATCCGGTAACGTTTTTCCGCGGGAGGTAACTCTTGCATCCGCCAGGGGGCGCTTTGCCGTATGACGTCACTTCCGGTCTGGGTGAATGGAGCGTGACCTCTGTATGACGTCACTTCCGGTTTGGGCGAATGGGGCGTGACTTGTGAGGATGATAGGAGATGTACTGACCTGTCTGTGGGGATGTCGTTCATCTCCGTGTCTTTTCGGTGAGAGGTAGCATGTACTGGGGGTTTCCCCCACAATGTCGTTCACTTCCGTATTTCTTCGGTCAGGTCCGTGGAAGCTTGCACTGGGTTTTTCCCACAATGTCGTTCACCTCCGTGTCTTTTCGGTGAGGTCCGTGAAGATGTGGCGGGAGGTACCGAGAGATGTGACGGAGGTGTGCGAAGAGACACGGAGAATACCGAAGAGGCACGGTGAGTTCGTTGAGGTCCGTGAAGATGTGCCGGAGGTGACCGAAAAGACCCGGAGGTGACCGGAGAGTGCCGGAGTTGACCGAAAATACCCGAATGTGATCACCGGAGAGTGCCGGAGGTGATCGAAAAGACCCGGAGGTGACCGAAGACACACGGAAGTGACCGAAAAGACCCGAATGTGATCACCGGAGAGTGCCGGAGGTGACCGAAAAGACCCGGAGAATACCGAAAAGACACACGGAGAATACCGAAAACACCCGAATGTCGCGGAAAAACGTATAAAAGGGGGAAATTTGAGGAGTTTGGTGCATTCATTGGACGGCCAAACGGAGCTATCTCACCTGCCTGCCTGCCTGACCAGCCTGCCTGACCAACCTACCTGACCAGCCTGAACCACTCTGACGACAGGAGCTACTTACCGGGGCCTCACTGGAGCATGAGACGTGGAGAAGATTTTCATTTTACCAGTGGAACTTCACCAGCCTATCTCACTATAGCAGCTACTGACCAGCTTGAGCCCACAGTCATGGAGTCATCCCACCGAGCTAAGCTTCTACAGCACCGTGTTCGCCTCATTGATGAGATGCAGCATATGGCCGAACTATGTGATCTGCTTATGGTGGAAAACATAATCCTTAAACCTGGTGTCGAAGATATCATGGCGCAGAAGACCACTTCACGACAAAACAGAGCCCTCATCGACGATCTACTGCGCCGTGGCCCCTTAGCATTTCAAGCCTTCGTGGAGGCGCTGAACAAGACGGGAAATGAAGAAATAGCAGATCTACTTCAAGCCCAGGATTCAGAAGATAATATCTTAGTCATGGACATGGACATCGCCGAAGAGCGTACAGCTACCAAACGTACGCACCAAGAGTCCGGTCTACCTGCCAAACCCGGTCCACCTACCAAACGGCCCCGACTAACACCTTTAGAAATACCTCAGCAAGTGCTTCAGCCAGTGCCCCAGCAAGTGTCTGAGCAAGCGAAAGAAGAGGTGCTACTTCCTATGTCTGTGCAGGAGATCAATGACATTATCCAGCAGGCCTACCAGGCGGCCCAGACGAACACTTGGGAGCTCTCTCCCTATTTAACTGTGAGTGTCAAAGAAGAGGAAGTGCATTTTAACGCACCGGCCTGGGACGACAAACCACCTAAGCATATCGCCTTGACGTTGGACATCTGGATAAGAGTACAGGCCATTTATTACGCCGTCGATGCGGTCATTGACCACCAGGGGAGCGACGAAGCGAAATGTTATGTGGGTGACGACATCTTTCTCACCTGTTCTACGTTCAACAACATGCTGCTGGTGCATATTCGTAAATGGAAGTTGAGGGCGGATACGCAAAAGCGTATTCCTTTATCTCAGGGTGTCACCCTGAAAATACCTGCGTGGCGGAAGCTGGAGAGTCTCACAGCTGAAATTCACGAAGTCCTGTCTGACCAGGTGACTCAGTATATTTATAAGAAGTACATCGACACATTCCTGGATCATCTCAGACCCCGCATTCGACACTTGCGTATCCAGCAATGTGCAGGCTGTGGGAACAAGAACGGGCTCTTCAACACGCATACGTGTGTGGACAATAGTATACCATCAGACGCGCTCATCACTGAGGCACTACAGGACGTGAACGAGGTGCAAATTGCCGAGGCATTGGAAGCTGCCTGTCCACGCAGAATTCCACGTGAACAGATTGCCACCTTCATCTACGTGCACCAGGGGCAGAAAGACGATGACGAGTTCAAACAAGTCTTGTTGCATAAATATTGAACATTTCACACAAGTCTTGTTGCATTGAACATTCAGACATCACCGTATTCCTACATTCTATGTTCATTCTATGTTCATTCTACGTTCATTTAAGCGCCTTGATAGCGTATAATTGTATTAAAAAAAATTCAACACCAAGAGTCTACTGTGGTGAAGACCTTATGTTCATTCTACTGTGTTAATAAAAATATTAGAAATTCAAAATGTGTGTTAGTGTTCATTCTTTGCAAAGATAATTGTATTAAAAAAATTCAACA
This sequence comes from Hanleya hanleyi, assembly GCA_036873755.1. Lineage (NCBI taxonomy): Eukaryota > Metazoa > Mollusca > Polyplacophora > Lepidopleurida > Hanleyidae > Hanleya > Hanleya hanleyi. The sequence goes on along the minus strand of JAVTVY010034860.1, from coordinate 51,021 downwards.
CTAAGAGTCTACTGTGGTGAAGACCTTATGTTTTCATATTGGTGAGGGAGCTGGTGTTTTTTGTGCTTTTAGTTAGAAAGTTTCCCCCCTTTCGGGAGTAAATAGGTGGGCCTAAAAAGGGCCTTTGGAAAGAACGGCGTCATCACACTGTTACGGGCGGAATTTTTTTTTCACACCTGACACCCACGCCCGACACACAGGGCATCGTATCTTCAAATGAAGCTCCTCTGTCTCGGCGCACTGGCACGTCCCCCCTATACATGTCAGCGATAGCAAGCATACGCCACATAGGCACAGGTGACCGCAAGGGAAAAAGGCGTACATCGTGTCTTCGTCTTGACACACGGTACAGGTGGATCTTTGCTGTTCCTTAGTCAGTTGTACACGTAGTTTACACTTGTCCTCTTCTAATTCATCAACCTGTTCGTTCAGACGGACGATCTCTGCTAGAGGTGGTGGTGTTGTCATTCCTGTTGCTGTAGCCGTCGTTGTGGTAGCCGTCGTTGTGGTAGCCATTGAAGCTGTAGTTGCTGGGGGTCTATTACTGTTTAACCACTCCACCTCTGGTAGATCTTCATCGTCTGTTGCTTCATCACCATCCTCTTCTCCCTGCACAGCGTCCCTTATTTCTCTATCTTGTTGTGCGCCTCTCCGTCTCAACGCTTCAGCAATATGAGCTTCATGAACACGCTGCAAGCTCGTAATGATTGTAACATGTTCGTTGTCTTCTCCACTTGGGCGAATCCGTTCTCTATGTTCTCTAGGATCTTGTTGGTTCATCGTGTTGAATAGCGTCCGTCTAGTAGGATTAGCCATGATGCAGTTGAATGAATGGATAGCAGACGAGATACTGCGCGCTTTTTATAGTCTAACCGTAGAGCGCCCAGATGAGCGCGCGGACGTCATCGAAATCTTCCCATCGAAACATTGTGCTTGCTCAGGCCCGCTGAAATTTTGTGTTTCTTTTTCATCTTCAAACCGGTCTCATTTTGCAATAAATGCGAGTTGACGTGTAAAACTTATTTCAACTTGAACTTTGGGAGCTTATAGTGTATGGTTGAAAAATTCAGAAGGCTGGCGGCAGGCTAACACTATATTTTTAATGATTTTGTCGATTTTAGACCCGTATGGTTATGGGAGCGGTGGTGTGGAAAACCCGGTAAATTTGAAATAAATCGGTTTACCTCCGTAAAAACACTTTAGGTGTGTTCCTCACATCCCTATAATGTCACCCTGAAAATTGGAGCGGGTTTATCGAAGAAAAAGTAGGATTTTTTGTCCTATCACTCTGGCTACGGTAACACAGCCATTGGCACGCATAGCTGTACACACATTCGGCTCCATACTATATAGCGCCGTGATACGGGCGCGGACGTCAGCGAAATCTTCCCATCGAAACATTGTGCTTGCTCAGGCCCGCTGAAATTTTGTGTTTCTTTTTCATCTTCAAACCGGTCTCATTTTGCAATAAATGCGAGTTGACGTGTAAAACTTATTTCAACTTGAACTTTGTGAGCTTATAGTGTATCGTTGAAAAATTCAGAAGGCTGGCGGCAGGCTAACACTATATTTTTAATCATTTTGTCGATTTTAGACCCGTATGGTTATGGGAGTGGTGGTGTGGAAAACCCGGTAAATTTGAAATAAATCGGCTTACCTGCGTAAAAACACTTTAGGTGTGTTCCTCACATCCTTATAATGTCACCCTGAAAATAGGAGCGGGTTTATCGAAAGAAAAGTATGAATTTTTGTCCTACCACTCTGGCTACGGTAACACAGCCATTGACACGCATAGCTGTACAAACATTCGCCTCCAGACTGTATAGTGCTGTGGCCAGAGTAGCCAGAGTGATAGGACAAAAATTCCTACGTTTTCTTCGATAAACCCGCTCCAATTTTCAGGGTCACATTATAAGGATGTGAGGAACACACTTAAAGTGTTTTTACGGAGGTAAACCGATTTATTTCAAATTTACCGGGTTTTCCACACCACCGCTCCCATAAGCATACGGGTCTAAAATCGACAAAATCATTAAAAATATAGTGTTAGCCTGCCGCCAGCCTTCTGAATTTTTCAACGATACACTATAAGCTCCCAAAGTTCAAGTTGAAATAAGTTTTACACGTCAACTCGCATTTATTGCAAAATGAGACCGGTTTGAAGATGAAAAAGAAACACAGAATTTCAGCGGGCCTGAGCAAGCACAATGTTTCGATGGGAAGATTTCGCTGACGTCCGCGCGCTCATCCGGGCGCTCTACGGTTAGACTATAAAAAGCGCGCAGTGTCTATCCATTCATTTTGAACTACATCATGGCTCAACACATGGATATTGATGGAGCGCACAATATTATTAACGAGTCATGGCTTGACAACATATTAGAAGAGCTATTCAAAGATGATGATGAACAAGAACACCAACCGGTAGAGGGTGGCGAGACTTTCGCCCCAGTTTCACAACAAAAGCGACAGTATCTTAACCATGTTACGGGTGAATTCATCGATATTGAAGACGACGAAGAAGGAGAAGAAGAGGCAGCGGATGGAGATGTCACCGCCAATAGTACTCCCCAACACGAACGGTTTGAACGAGTCCTACAAGATGTGTTCAAACAACATCAAGAACAAGCCCAAGACCAAGAAGCAACCGGTGAATTCATGGATGGAGTGGACAATAGTCCCTACGTCTATCCTACCGAGGACGAACAGATTGCTCAATTCCTACAAGATGAGTTGGAACAAGACCAAGAAACAGAAAGAGAAAAAAAGAACAAGAAAAAGAAGAGATGGCTATTTTACAGCAGCAATATCTTGAGTACTACTGTACCGAAATAAGAAGACTGGAGCGAGACACAACATGGGGAGCGGCACAGTATTTACCCTGTGTCCAATGCAGTAGTCGCTACGCCAAATACGCTATATTTTCATGTGGACACCAAGCGTTATGTATTCGCTGTATTCACAGTCATGCAGGAAGGCCAGTGCCTACACCCACTTTCAAGCCCATAGCGTGTACACTCGTCGCGCTGAAATGTCCCGTGTGTACCCAGAGGCGAGAAAACCTGTTCCGATCGATGTAATCCCCTTACACCTTCCTAACGGTCCTGATGAGGACCCCCAATTATACTCGAAAGAGCAAGCTTCTAATTAAAAGCACAAAAAAACACCAACTCCTGCACATGCACACACCTAGGTAACAATAGATAAATAACACTTAGTAAATGGGAACTTCCTACTAACAGCGCCCAGGTAAAAAAACAAACAAAACACTATTAGTATGAATGTACGATAATAATATACCGAATAGTGCCGGAAAAAGCCGAGTGTAAAATTTTTGTTGTTGTTGTGAGGTGTGGGAGATTGGTAATCAGAGAGGAGAGGAGATTGAGAACTACCGAGTAGTCCCGGAAAAAGGCGAATGTGAATTTTTTTGTTGTTGTGGTTAGGTGTGGGAGATTGGTAATCATAGAGGAGAGGAGATTTTGCATGGGTAGGGGCTAGGGGTTGGCCCTGAGAACTGAAAAGGGTCTTTTGTGTTTGGAAGGCTAGGGGTTGGCCCTGAACACTGAAAAAGGGTCTGATGTGTTTGGAAGGCTAGGGGTTGTCCCTGAAAAGGACCGTTGATGGCAGGGATTTTTTGGCGGTTGGAGATTGGTAATCATAGAATATAGAGGAGAGGAGATTCACCCATGTAGGACCTGAATTTAATTGAATGTGCCACGTTAGAAGTTCCCCTTTCGTCAAGAACAAGCCTAAGGCCAAGAAGCAACCGGTGAATTCATGGATGGAGTGGACAATAGTCCCTACGTCTATCCTACCGAGGACGAACTGATTGCTCAATTCCTACAAGATGAGTTGGAACAAGACCAAGAAACAGAAAGAGAAAAAAGAACAAGAAAAAGAAGAGATGGCTATTTTACAGCAGCAATATCTTGAGTACTACTGTACCGAAATAAGAAGACTGGAGCGAGACACAACATGGGAAGCGGCACAGTATTTACCCTGTGTCCAATGCAGTAGTCGCTACGCCAAATACGCTATATTTCCATGTGGACACCAAGCGTTATGTATTCGCTGTATTCACAGACATGCAGGAAGCCAGTGCCTACACCTACTTTCAAGCCCATAGCGTGTACACTCGTCGCGCTGAAATGTCCCGTGTGTACCCAGAGGCGAGAAAACCTGTTCCGATCGATGTAATCCCCTTACACCTTCCTAACGGTCCTGATGAGGACCCCCAATTATACTCGAAAGAGCAAGCTTCTAATTAAAAGCACAAAAAAACACCAACTCCTGCACATGCACACACCTAGGTAACAATAGGTAAATAACACTTGGTAAATGGGAACTTCCTACTAACAGCGCCCAGGTAAAAAAACAAACAAAACACTATTAGTATGAATGTACGATAATAATATACCGAATAGTGCCGGAAAAAGCCGAGTGTAAATTTTTTTTTTTTGTTGTGAGGTGTGGGAGATTGGTAATCAGAGAGGAGAGGAGATTGAGAACTACCGAGTAGTCCCGGAAAAAGGCGAATGTGAATTTTTTTTTTGTTGTGGTTAGGTGTGGGAGATTGGTAATCATAGAGGAGAGGAGATTTTGCATGGGTAGGGGCTAGGGGTTGGCCCTGAAAACTGAAAAGGGTCTTTTGTGTTTGGAAGGCTAGGGGTTGGCCCTGAACACTGAAAAAGGGTCTGCTGTGTTTGGAAGGCTAGGGGTTGTCCCTGAAAAGGACCGTTGATGGCAGGGATTTTTTGGGGGTTGGAGATTGGTAATCATAGAATACAGAGGAGAGGAGATTCACCCATGTAGGACCTGAATTTAATTGAATGTGCCACGTTAGAAGTTCCCCTTTCGTCAGATTGGGGTGGCCCTGACAAGGGCCGTTAAGGTTAATTTGTTTACCCTGTTTTATTCAGGGGGAGTTTGTCTGTCTCCTCCAAACTGGTGGAAAAGTACCGACCAGGCTGTAAAACGAACCGACCAGGCTGTTGTTGTTGTTCAGCGTCTGGTGCGGCTGGAAGATCCTCCAGGAATCTCGCTGGCGGTATTCTTCGTAGGTGACCGATGTCGATAAATTCTGGCTCAATTGGCTGGAGCAGTTGTTGTTGTTGGGCATCCAACAGATCGCCCAACGTCTCCAGCCAGTCATCTCCCGTCAAATTCGTCGGTGCCCGGGTTAAAAGATGGTGCAGTTCACCACACGACAACCGTGTACAATTAGTATTTTCTCGAGCCCATCGCCGCATCTCGGCTAGCCAAAAGGTTTTTATCGCCACCGCTACTTGCCTCCTCTCTCTTTTCGCTCTCACCATCCTGGCCGAAGCTTTGCTGGTTGACATCTTCGGTCTCCCGCTCATTTTGGCTGCTTGGTCTATACGTCTTCACGGTATGCGAAATGTGATTTGAATGAAGCTTTCCCCCACGCGTCCCTAGGTTTTATACTGAATATAGAGTAGATTTTCATTGGCTGTTTAAACGGGGCGAACCTCGTTCATTGGTTCTGTCTCCGGCCTCACCATTGGTTGATATACGCGTCGCTGATTGACCCAATAAGGCGCGGGTCATGCCTCCTTGGTTAACTTACAATCCTCTCTTTTTGCACAAAATTGGTATAGCAAATTCCCAGGTTAAATCAATTCGTATCTCTATAACATTACACTCCCGAATGATCACGGACTTTGACGAAGGTGGGGCCATGGAAAATAAAAACTATAACGTATACGGGTACGGAATAGCATAGAGAGGCACGAAAAAAATAAAACTATAACGTGTACGGCTACGGACTAGGGGTTAATTTAACATGACACTACCGAGTGATCACGGACTTTCACGAAGGGTGAAGGGAGATGGAAAAATAAAACCAGAACGTGTACGGGTACGGATTAGGATAGAGAGACACGAACACATGAAAAAACTGTAACGTGTACGGCTACGGACTAGGAGTTCATTATACCTGTAGTAGAATAGGTGTGCCTAGGCTAGCAACACCTACTGCGATATACAGCTAAAACATCCCCCATTAAAATCTTCCCATCCGACCACCCGAAATCACGTCCTAACTCTATCAGCCTCAATCCTTATCTGACGATCTCAGAGCATGCACCGGAGATTTCCGAAGTTCTAGCCTCGGGCCAAAACCGGTTTAGAGCAGTTACCTCGGAAGTAACCCGGATGAGGCAATCGACTGGCATGTACGATTTATTTCACTATACCAGGGATTAACATTAACGAGTGTATATAGCTATCTCTACAACACCCCTCCCCGTTTTCTTTTTGGCGAGAGTCTTACTTCGCCTAGCTAGAACCCTTCCTGTCGCAAGCAACCGCTGTTCTAGCGCTGCCAATAATTACTAAAACGCGAGACAAAGACGTGAATTCTCCATGTTATATCACATGTGTCAAAATCCGTAACATGCAGTGTACAAAAGCACATTCTCTAAAAATACCCAACTTCAATAAAATGGTAAACCATCCCACTAGTGCAGTCTTATTACCAGACTGTCTATAATTACACCCAAATCCACTAAAAATCTCGTTCAAATGGTCAGTCTCATGGGACTGATCACTTTATTTCTCAAAAATATAATCGGCGGGCCAGCCTACCAGCTTTACGGCCCAAATAAATACAATCGGCCGCATGGGACTGCTCACATTAATTCTTAAAAATATACTCTGCAGGCCAGCCTACCAGCTACATGGCCGCAATAAATACGAGAACATTATCCAAACCAGGACTGGTATCTAGACTATAAATTGGCAGGCCAGCCTACCAGCTACATGGCCGCAATAAGCACCAGTCCGTCATAAAATCCACTACTGGAACAAGCCTCTAAACTACTGGCTGTCCAGACTATATATTGAACTCCCCATTCTCCCTCCCCTAATAATTTCAAGGCTCGCCTTCGTCAGCAGCCAACAATTTCGAGTGGAAGGGCCCTTCCAGGGCGTACGCACGAAGAGTCAGAAACGTGCGCGCGCACTACACGCCACTGACCCCAATGTACATACGCTCTCGCAAACGGCTACCCACCAGAGAGAATGTTTGCAGAGGAAACACATAACCATAATTGCTACACCTCCACAGATATCAAGCTCACACTCACAAAATCGTTGAGCTCATAACTAAAACAGGGTTGAGACTATAATCGAATAATGACGTATATATTCACTCCCCGAGTGGTAGCTATCCTGCCCCACCGGATTCACAATAAATCATAACGCGTACTACAAGATATCGCATAGACAACTCTCCTCAGGGCTTCATGGCGAAGGCATGGGATGAAGAGGGACGTCTTCCTCAACCCCAGGTCTTCGACATGGCTACCCGCACTATACATACTCTCATACCATATCTTCTCCAAGTCACTCCATATATTAACTTTACCACAGACTTCCATGAACGTGTCACATAGCTTATCACACACAGAAAACCCCACAAAGAACACACAGAAATTCTCTAATTACACAGCAACCATCGAACCCAGGCGTCCAGCACCCGGTTCCCTCACACAGATTACATAGACACCTAGTTCATCACAACGCATCATTCTCCCAGAACACACTACACGTATAACGCCGCAGAACACATCACAATTTCCGAACATCCAACTCCGAACATACACGAGGGTTCTCCAACACACACCATAATTCTAGAAGAATAGTTCCAAAATACACATTGCATTACACAACACATTAACAACGGTTTGGTTCTAGAATTTTATATTTTTTTTTCCTCAATTCCACAATGCCTCAAAAAACATCCTGTACAACAAAACCAAATCAACCCCCAAATAGGATAATTTCACACAGAAAATCAAAACCAAATACAATATATCCATCACTGCATACACGTGATGGTACACATCCATATATCTCCACCAAGCTGACACTATACTACATCGCTTCAGACGCATACACAAAATGCGTCACCAATGGCCCATCGACTAATTTCACCATTTATCAGTTACTGGCAGAGCGAAATGGAGCCCACATTGAACAAGTCACCATTCCATAAAAATTCAAACTGCAAAAACCTTGGTGTCCCCAATAACCAAGGCTTTATCCCTAAAATCTACAACACATCCATAGGCTGACAGAAAATCGAAGCCTAGCAACAAGTCGTCAACCAAGGGTGCCACCACTATATTTCCAGTACAGTGAAAATCGGAGATGGTCAATGGGACCTGCCGAACTAGCATTCCCATACTGGTCATTCCTCGAAATGCACCAGTTAACCGAATAGGCGAAGACGACAACCCCTGGAGACCCAACCTAGCAAATAAATGTTCACTCATGACGGTGACTTGGGCGGCCGTGTCTACCACAGCAGCTACCGGCATAGACCCAACCTTAACTGGAATGGACATCGCCCACCCCTGCGAACGAGACAGAGTAACATCCCTGACTGCTGCAGTAAGTTCAGTAACACCTGCCTCGTCCCCCGTGGACGACCCCACACCGCCATTTGCAGTTGCTAATTCAGCCCACCCATCTAAACCACGTCTAACAGGACAAAAACGGCTTATGTGACTGGGTTTACGGCACGAGTAACAGAGTCGTGGTGGACGGAAGGGTCGCGATGACCGACGGCGAGGGGACCTCTTATTTATCCTTTCCCCTTCTGCCTTACAAGCATCAGGAAAAGCCTCCCCCACTGAATCAACATTAACAGTCCTACATGTAACCGTCTGAAAACTCAGATTATATCTGGAGGAGTTCACATAACTCAAGGCTTCCGAGATTGTAGTGGGGCTCTTTTCCATAGCAAATCTCACAGCCAGTATTTCCCTGCATCCCCTGAGAAAATGTTCCACCGCTACCGACTCAATAATCTTTTCCGGTGCATTCGGATACCCATCCCTTGCCAACCTAGCGCATCTAAAAGCAAACTCCTCTAAAGTGTCCTCCGGACCCTGCTCTTCCGCCTGCAAACGCTGCCTAACTACACGCGGAACGCTGCCTAACTACACGCGGAGGTTCCCTACTATTATAATGACATTCCATTGCTTTGAGGAGCATATCAAACAAGGTTTTGACTGCCTCCGATTGATAGCTGTAAAACACCATGGCATCGCCATGAATACAGTCCGTTAATTTCTTAAGACACTGGTCTTTGTCCCACTTTCTACTTTCAGCCTCCAACTCAAACTTAACCCTGAATGGAACCCAGTCCCCTCTGATTCCTAAAGTTTTGGGAAGCCGGGGACTTTGGCTACGGTGGCGTTCTTGGAATACCTGTCGCTCGGTTGATCTGGATCTGGACGAGCATTCGCTACATTTACTAGGAGAGGCCTCAACCTCCCCCTCGGTATCAGTAGCGGACACATCGGCCAGATTCCCATTATCTATATTCCCTTGGAGATATTGCCCCCCTACCATAGCATTGTCTAAAAACAATCCATTCCGATTTACTGGGCATTGGAAGTTCGGAGCTGAAGTGTGGCCACTGGGCGGTAACTGATGGAATACATTATTTACATCCCTAGTGTCATCTGGAAACGCCAGACCAGCGTCCAGTCCTGTTGTTCTATTCATATCTGGTGGGCATGGGGGGTCGGGAAGTGCAGCTGGTGCATTTACTTGAACATGGAGTTCATTCTGTTGAACAGGGGCTGCATTCAATGGATTTGGAGTCTCTCCTCCACCCTCAACCAATTGTTCAGGTCTATTATTCACAACAACATGAGTTGGGTCCGCCTGACCAGCGTCCCCCGTTGTCGGTCCCGACGTCGCATGTGATGAAATCTCTAACCCGTCTCTACTTGGAGCACTAAGCAATGCAACAACAGTCCTCTTATCTAAACCCACTTGCTCCATCTTACCATCAACTTGACCTACTTTAGTGTTTACTTGTTGACCTAGTTCGTCAACTTTAACATCCACTTGTCCTACTTGTTGACCTAGTTGTTGACATTGTACCACTATTTTCTCATCCAACTGGCCTAACTGAAGCTCGTATGCCTTGACATCGTCATGCAACTGGCCCATTTCTACATCCAATGCATTTACTTGAGCCGTTATTTCAACTTTCCATGATCCAATGATTTCTGCTAAACGACGGTCAACTAAAGCATTAATGTATTCCGGACTTCCCGACAAGTCTAAACCTATAATCTGCCCCTCTAGCACTAGATCGGCTATATGCCCGGCACTAAACTGAGTCGCCTGCATAAAATGCTTAAAACTAACTAACCTGCCCTTTTCCTGCAAGGCTACCACACGTGCACTTCGACTACTCCCCACCCCTTTCAACTTTTGCAGTGCTTCCTCTGTAGCCACTGACACATCAATGGGCCCTAAATCTGCCATGTTAACAAAAGTGGAACGATATACGGTATATGCAAACAAGTCCAAAAACAATAAGGAATACTCAATTAAAATAAATGCAAATATGTCAAAGGCTTTCAATGAGTTTCCTTCTAGAAACTCACTGAAGCAAAGACAGCCCACATTGGTATGTCCACTACAAAACACCAAATCTTACACCAAAATAAATAGCAGTGTCAACTCCTCACATTCAGTGAATGAAAACAAATATTTAAACATGTGCAGGTTCGAGTTCAAACTGACGAAACACTTTTATGAACCAAATGCACGCGTGTTACCGCAGTCAACGTGTTCTAGTTTGACTAATCAGCCATATCTATTAGCGAAAAAGAAAAAGAACAAGACCCATCTCTAGAACAAGTGCAACACGTGTTACCACACAGTCAACACGTTGTTGCAACTTCTCTGTTAATCTTGCACTATTTCAATTTACGACTAATCATGAATAAGGCACTAAAGAAACCCAGGGTGGACCAGGGGGAGAGAAAAAAAATCGATTATCAAATTATCATTTGTGCCCGAAAAACAAAGTCAGGCCACCTGTGTTCAACATAAATAAATCTTAAATTAACACAGTTTCCCGTGCCTGGAGGAATACAACACAGAATACAATTAGATTTTAAACTCGACCACATCGAGGAGTTAATAACTCCGAGTTCAAATACAAACAGGAAATAGTCTGTCTCGAGATGGTAAACTGCATCAAAATTTTAACTCAATCGCTCAACATCATGAACAACCTTCAGTCTAACGTTCAGACCCCTCAAGGATGAACATAGGCCATTCAATTAAATTTCAAACAAAAGCATAATTTCCTGAACTGATCCAAGAGAATGGAGAAAAGAGACAGGATATACAAATCATTAACTCAATTCAAAAGGATTGAAGGAAGTCTGATTACTTGTCGCGGTGACAGCACCATGGCATCCGCATGAATACTATAATATATCGCAGTGACAACACCATGGTGTCGCCATGAATGTGGCTCGCCTGCCTGACAATGCCCTAAACAATCAACTGAGCAATCAAAATCATGTATTGGATAACCAAAATGTAGGCAATATATATCTGTATTAATCCAGAAAATCGACACGATGAGCGATTTTTTTAGCCGACCAGTTGACAGCCGACAAATTCGAATATCACGAACACCACGACATAAATGGAACTATACAAATTAGGGACAACCATTCAAAAAAAGATATCTTGAAACACAAAGAAAAAACGGGTTTCCCTTTTATCAGGATGGGAAAAACGTTAGCAGAAAACAAAGTCACATTGACCCGCGAACAATTTGAGCATTTACTATTGTATTCCAGCGCACAATTGCATTCCAACTACAGATTTCTCATAAAGGTCGGCAAAATCTTCAATCCCAATCCAAAGACCCATAAATACTAACACACAGCAGAAATCTCACACAAAAATCAATCTCAGAAACAATACAATTCAATCGTACAGAAACACATAGACAACACCACACAGTAACACCTGGAGTGACAATGGACAAAAAGTTTCACAAAAATTTGATTCTCCCCGATATACAAGCTCTATATGATAACCCAGTAAAAATATTTGAAAATTGTATAACCCTGCCAGGCTCAAATTATTCAATATCACTGAGTCAATTTATCCGGTTGTTACCAATCTATTGACCACGAACGGCCAAAATGCCACTACTAATAACACTTCGCGTTTATCACAGGACAATAATGCTGTATACACGACGACACCAAATGCAATAAATGAATAGAGTAAATCCACTATTTCCAAGAACTGTTGACTAGTTCAACTGGCTAAATACCAGGAATATATTTAATAACACGGACCGAACTGAGCATATCGAGTCTCTCAAAGAGGCGAACGATTAATTGCCACATTACACAGATCTATATATGCTGTCGACAGTGCCAAATTATACCGCATGGCCTTACTAATAGCATAGCACGCCTATCACAGGGTAACAATACCGGTACTGTATATACAGCGACACCAAGTTTATTGAATGCCTACGACCGATACACTGTTTACAAGCAATGTTAGCGAGCTCAGCCGGCTATATACCAGAAAAAATATTTGATAGCTTGGGCTGAACTGAACACACGACAAGTTTCATAGCGAAAGAGGGGGAAACGCCTAACCGACCTCTACATGTATATCGCACAGACCAGTGTGATCATATTGTCAAATTTCACTATCGCGTAGCTAGCCTATCGGCCGAGACAAAAAAACCTGTCTAACACAATCAACAGCCTGCCAGCCGTGAAAGGATTTATACAGAATTATCGCGACCAGAATAGCCCAATATCAGGATGACCGAGTCCCGGTAAAACAATTCTACATACACTCAACCTGTGCAAAGCCGGCCAAGAAAACAGGGAAGGTGGGGAACGCGAAGAGAGAGGACAAATGGCCGACTTCCACCCCGCGTTTGTTTACCGGAAATTTTTCAGACTTCCAGGCCAAAATAGGCTCTCAACCGTGAAAAATAAATTAGTTTTACTTCTGACAACAGATGTAGTAGAGATGTGTGCCTAGGCTAGCAACACCTACTGCGATATACAGCTAAAACATCCCCCATTAAAATCTTCCCATCCGAACACCCGAAATCACGTCCTAACTCTATCAGCCTCAATCCCTATCTGACGATCTCAGAGCATGCACCGGAGATTTCCGAAGTTCTAGCCTCGGGCCAAAACCGGTTTAGAGCAGTTACCTCGGAAGTAACCTGGATGAGGCAATCGACTGGCATGTACGATTTATTTCACTATACCAGGGATTAACATTAACGAGCGTATATAGCTATCTCTACAACATACCCATAGGGGTACATTATAGTATAAAAAAATACCCAACCCTATGTTTGCAGGGGAGTATAGGTGAGTCCACTAGGCACTGACAGGGTGTAGTATAAGCCCCTGCACAGCGATATATACAGGCCTCCCTAGTCGGTGTTTTGTCATTCACCACCATGGGAGCGCACGGAGCAGATGGAGAGCTTGCGTTGTTCCAACTCACCACCCACGTCACCCTGATCGTCCATGACAATCACCTGCAGCTCATCGAAGAACAACCCCGAGAGGTGAAGCTATGTTTAACCCTAGCAGGGTGGACTCTATTGACACGGTTGTTACAGAGAAAAGAGCCCGAAGTCGATTTCATGCACATGGGAGTGGGTGTCTACCTACGAAGTGGTAGAGATGATTCTTTTTTTCCCCGGTTGAACAGCGTGGTGGTCCCCATATCATACTTCGTCCGGCATTATGGCAGGCGCTGAAAACTATTATCCCCGACGTCCACGACTTACTGCACCCCGACGCAGTAACGCAGTAGCGCCTGTGGGAGCGCTCGCTCGAGCTGCACATTCCCAAGGCATCAGTCGAACTGAAGTTCGAGAATGGTTAAAAACCCAAGACACTTATAGCTTACATCGAGCAGCCCGACGACATTTTCGCCGTAACCGAGTCATCGTAGGAGGCGTAGACGCACAATGGCAGGCCGATTTGGTCGATATGAGTCGATTTGCTACCCACAATGATGGACATCGGTACATGTTGAACTGTATCGATATTTTATCCAAGTACGCGTGGGTGCTACCCATCCGGACCAAAACAGAAGAGAATCTGGTACGAGCGTTCCAGCAGATTTTCAAGACGGGACGCAAACCCCTCTATTTGCAAACGGATGAAGGCACAGAATTTCTCAACCGCCACTTTCAAGCCTTTCTTAAGAAACAGAAAGTTCTTCCATACGTACAACGAGACCAAAGCCTCTGTGGTGGAACGATTCAATCGAACCTTCAAAGGACGGATGTACAAGTATTTTACCGCCAAAAACACCCGACGGTACATCGATGTGCTACCTCAACTGGTCCAAGGGTACAATCGAGCCTATCATCGTAGTATCCAGCGGGCTCCCCTCGATGTGACGGAACGCAACGAACATCAGGTGCGCCGTACGCTGTACTCGATAGAACCCAGTCCACTCACGTCACCCCGCTACAAACGCGGGGATGTGGTACGGATCAGTAAAGTCAAAGGGCAATTTGAGAGAAGTTACTTGCCCAACTGGAGTGACGAGCACTTTGTCATCGTTCGCCATAACCCTCGACACCCACACGTCTATCAACTGGAAGATCTACAAGGCACGTTTTACGAGGCAGAATTACAACCGGTGGTCAAAACACGGAAAGACTACTACACGGTGGAAAAGTTTTTGAAAACGGAACGGTGACGTGGCATCCCCTATCATTTCGTCAAATGGCAAGGTTGGCCCAGTTCGTTTAATTCCTGGGTCTCAGCCCGTGACATGAAACGGCTATAAATTCTACCTCACATCGCCTACAGCGTTCAGTGTAAGGTTGTACCATGGATAGTGCACATCTGCCCTTACTGCTTCGCACTCGAAAAGTCGATACCGTGGTGTGTCTACTAGTGCTTCTGGGTACCTTATTTGGAGGAGTCTTCTACGATTTGGCGTACCTGATATCCTGTTTCAACCTACCCGCCATTCGTCCAAGTCCTGGCCCCCAACGTCAAGTGCAATCACCCAACACCACCACCACCACCTCCACAACCACCACCACTATCCTCTCTCCTACGAACCTACGGACCATTACCAGATCACCACGTTCTACAACCCATCCCACTATGCGGTCTAGTCCTACAACTCCACCTCTGCGGAACTTCACCAGGGGTCCACACGTGCCTAGGCCTACCCTCAGAAGCAAACCACCCGCATCATCTTCCACCAGGGCAAAACCACGACAACATAGGACTCCCACCACCACCACCACCACCACCACGACGCTAACACCTAGAGTGGGACGAGTACCACGTTTACCACGGCAACGGTACCCGCACGACTACGGCCCCCGGTGGGATCCACGACAACGGTGGTGGGCCTCTGAACGCTGGGCGCAAATCACCAAATAACGAGATGGATCCTCGGTGGCAGCATCCCTTCACGTGTCTCATCGCTGGACCGACTGGGTCGGAAAAAACACACTTCGTTCAACGGCTCATCCAACACGGGTCAGCCCTCATTTCACCGCCCGTGACTCGCATCCTCTGGTGTTATGGAGCTTGGCAGCCTGCGTACGAGGAACTGGCACGCATCCCTGGACTCACCTTGGTGGAAGGATTACCCCCAGAGGATACCCCAGAAGACACGTTGGTCGTGGTAGACGATCTGATGACCGAAACGGACAGTCGGGTGACGCGTCTCTTTACGAAAGGGAGCCATCATCGTCGTTGAGCATCATCTACATCGTCCAGAATCTCTTCAGTAAGAACAAAGAGCACAGGAACATCAGTTTGAATGCTCAGTATGTGGTCTTGTTCAAAAACCCCAGAGACGCATCACAAATTATGCACCTAGCGAAACAGATGTACCCTAAAAACACGGCCTTTGTGCGGGAAGCCTTTGAAGATGCCACCCAAGGGCCCACGGGTATCTACTCATCGACTTGAAACAAGAGACACCCTCGGCACTTCGATTGCGGACCCACATTTATCCCGGAGAGTTCCAGACGGTGTACACACCCAAATAAAAGAAGACACAACCAGCATTCACTTCCTCATCATGTCTGCACGGATACGGAAGCACGCGCCGGCCCTCCGCGTATTACGCAGCGCGCCACCGGAGGTGGACCGGGCCCTGGTGCGCGGCGCGGACGCAGAATTGGTACGGTGTTTGTGTGAAGTGGCTCATAATATGTTAAAAGGGAATGTTCCTCTCAGTCCCCTGCAGAAAGGGAAATTGCAGCGGCACAAGACGGGTCTCCGAACGCTGGTGAAGAAGACGGGCAGTTTAAAGAAAAAGAAACAGGTGTTACAGCGAGTGGGATTTCTCGGGGCACTCCTCTCACCCTTAGCCGCCACCGTACTGGGACCGTTAGTAGGATCCATCTTGGGACGCTAACGTCATGGAACATACGAATAAAATGATGCTGGTCGAACCTCGACTGTTACAGAGTTTGCAATCACCCTATCCCGTGCCTGCCACGGTGCAACAACTCCAGTCTCTCGACGAAGAGATGAATAGTATACTCCAACGTCGACTACCCGATCACGAGAAAATTCAACTCTACCATCAGACGCTGAACCGGTACAAGACGTTTATGGATCAATATAGGGGTAGTACACCACCAGCACCACTACCAGCAGCGCCAGCACCCACACCACCATCATCACCTCAGCTGGAAGAGGAAGTATTGGCCAGTGTCCCTAAGGCATTCAAGACCAAGGCTCGTTTATTGTTGGACCGGGTGAAACAGAATCCCGATATGGGTTGGAACGATCAGGGGAAACTGCTTATTCGAAACCGAGTGGTGCCGGGGTCTCATATCACCGATTTGATCAACGATCTCGCAAACACTCTAATCCATCGAGCTGGGAACATCATGATGTCTTGCCGGCATCATTGAAAACTGTTGGCCGTTTCTCTCTTGCAGGGTACAAGCCTATGTTTATGTATACTATGATTGTCTTTTTGAATTTGGTGCTAATACTGTTATATGGAATATGAAATAGGTCCCTTATATGTGTTGTAATTTGGATTATGGACGCGGATATTCTCTAATGGACGACGGCTGGATTATGAATGACGGACTAGACGCTTGTAATTTTAACCTGTGTATGCCTGTATTCTGCTGGTGGACAAGTTGTCCCCGAGGCCGGGCCCCTGCACACCCAACACTCATAATGGATACAATACAAAGAAATAATATTAAGACAGACCCGAGGAACCTTAGTGCAGGTTTCTCGGCCGAGTCTCTAATAGTTCGAAATGCACTAAGACCTTTTTCAATCCAAAATGACAGATATATTTCTGACAGCAAAGCAAGGCCACGACATCAAACCTTGTAATATTGCGCTTGATGACTGTTTAGCACCGAATTCTACATGTAATAATTTCAAAATTTCTAAGTGTGGACATCGTGGATGTCTCACGTGTCCACTCTTTAATACGTCAGCTTCATTTAGTTCCGCGTTAACTGATAACTCATATTCTATCAACTCGTATGTTGATCTTATTTGTTCTACTACAAACTGTATTTATTTAGTTTCCTGTAAGAAGTGTGGTCAACAGTATGTTGGCAACACCACCCAAAGACTCCATCTTAGGGTGAACGGTCACAGAAAATCCGTTAGGGAAAAGCAATTGCTTATAGGTAGACATTTTTCTGGACCCGACCATGGCTGGGATAACTGTAGTATTCAGATCATAGACGTCGTCTATCCATCTACTAAGGATTCCCCTTTTGGATTTGAGAGAAAAATCCGAGAGCGGGAATTATTCTGGATGCTAGAACTTGGGTCAGTGTTTCCGTTTGGTTTAAATGATAATGTCAGTGGGTTCGGCAATGCTACAAGCCGCCGTTCAAATATATTCAACATTACCCAACTATTTAAACCCCATCAACGGAGACAACGCAGCCATGGTTGGCGAAAGTGTTTAATAGTTCGATGATTCACGATCATATCAATTTAAATTACTTAGTGGGTTTAACTAACGCACCCAATAGTATACATAGCTTACGTACAGTTCTGTATGCGTTACCTCTGAGAGCTTTAAATCAAACAGCCAGAGATATACAGCGATCTGCGTCTTCAGGAAATATAATACCATCCAAAATCAGTAAAGTAGCGTATTTTCGGTTGTATCGTCCAGTGAACATAATCGAAACATCTCAAGATCGGCTTTTCTTGAAACTCAACTACTTAGATAAAGGACTGGACATCATTAATTTACCTCGAATCCTGAATGATCCAGAGGTACACAACGCTGTACCAAACTATCTCAAGTTCACAGAACCTCCTTGCATTTCATATAAGTATACTAAATCTATAGCCACCAAAATATTCAATTACTCCAATGCTGTCAAGGAGTTTGACTGGAACTTATACACGTCAGGAGGCTCTATAGTTGTGATTGTGAATTGTCGAACTTTATCTATACACCATGCAAACATATTGTGACTGGTGACCTTGATGTGTTGAGTGATAAGGATCTGAAATTACTCCTGATGAAAGGACCTAAATATAGAGAGCCAAGAAGAATAAATCTGAAGGCGGACCAAAAGATAGTCCTGACTGCATTAGAACAGTACGTTATTGAATGGTCTAAGCGAGAAAAAGTTAAACCTACAGTACTCGCTGATTGGCTGGACCTCACCAAGAGCAAGGTCGTTGAAACAATCCGCCATATTGACAGAAGTACTCTTCCCCAAGCAAAACAAGTACTGAGAAACCTCAATTCGCAAGAAGTTCTAGCAAATCTCCAGAGTAAATTCGTCATATTCCCAGCAGACAAAGCTCCGAATAATATAATATTCATATGTAAATATTACTATTACCAGGTGCTGGTTAAAGAATTGAGTATAGACATATCTTCATCAAATACATCTACTTACTCCCAAACTGCATTTACTCTGGAAGATCTATTTAACAATCACAAGAAGTTTCTCGGGGAAAGAGGTATTTGTCTTCCAACCAATCATAGCGACATACCAAAAATATACTGGACTCCCAAAATGCATAAATCACCATACAAAGCTAGATTCATAGCTGGTTCTAGAAGCTGCACCACCAAGCTTCTTTCAACCCTATTGACGAGGGCCCTTCAGGAGGTAAAAGCATTTTGGGAAAGGTATTGCGCCACTATTTTCAAGAACTCTGGTGTTGAATGTATGTGGATATTGAAAAACTCAAAATGTCTTACGGAAGAACTTGATGCTAAAGGTCACATACCGTACAGACATGTATCCACATGGGATTTTTCGACTCTCTATACTACAATCCCTCATCAGGACCTTATTGACCGTATAAGTTCATTAATAGTATCTGTGTTCAAGAAAAGTGATCGTAGATATATTAATGTCGGAAGCCATAAAGCATTCTTTAGCTCGACTACATACAAGAGATATCATTCATGGATGTTTCTTTGTTTATAGAGTTGCTTGAATTTCTCATTAAAAATATCTATGTGAAATTTGGCAACACAATATATCAGCAGCATATAGGTATTCCAATGGGTACTAATTGTGCACCCCTGTTGGCCGACCTGTATCTGTTCTCTATGAATATGACTATATGCAGGCGCTTTCAAAAACCGATCCATTCAAAGCCCGTTCCTTCTCATTCACCAAACGCTATAGACGATCTTCTCGCTGTGGATAATCGCTATATAAATGACGCAGTGAAGGATATATATCCACCTTCACTGGATTTGAAGGAAACTACAGATAGCCCTACAGGCACATCTTATTTAGATCTCTATCTCTATAAAAATGAAGCGGGCATTCTCTCTCGTCGACTTTATGACAAAAGAGGTGATTACAATTTCGACATCGTAAACTATCCCTTTCTGGATAGTAATATTCCAGTGGGACCTGCATATGGCGTATACATATCTCGCTTAGTAGCATTTGCTAGATCCTGTGTTAAATGTGTGATTTTAATCAACGTCACAAAACATTGTTGCAGAAACTTATAAAACAGGGCTATTCCACCAAGCGCCTCCACTCAAAGTTTCTCAAATTTGGCGATACATATCGCATGCTGATAGCAAAATACGAACGTAGCGTGCAAGATCTATGGCGCTACGTTTCGTAACATGTGTCTAATTCCGCTTAACCCGGGGCTAGGGGCCGTATGAGCCCATGTACTTCAAGATCCTCATGGTACTCATATGAACAGACACAATCAAAGCGTGACTGAGGTACATCATTTTTAGATGACGACTCTATAACGAATATTATGGATTAAGAATACTGATCAGCGATACGGATTTGATATTTTGGAACATCATGATGTCTTGCCGGCATCATTGAAAACTGTTGACCGCTTCTCTCTTGCAGGAAACAAGCCTATGTTTATGTATACTTTTGTCTTTTTGAATTTGGTGCTAATACTGTTATATGGAAATGGAATAGGTCTTTGGATTATGGACGCGGATATTCTCTAATGGACGACGGCTGGATTATGAATGACGGACTAGACGCTTGTAATTTCTTTGAAACTTATTTGGGGAAGAGACAAGACTTGATTCCACGGCGCGGAGAAAACAGTCGTCTCCATATCATATTTTTATGTGGTGGAATTGGATTAAGAAATCGACCGTTTTTCAAGAGATAGCTCATATTTGCATCTGTGATGTGGGTGTGTAGAAGAGACCAGATCACGTGCTGTGGAGTGCAAATGGTTTGCTTTTCTTTGGAACTTATTCCGGGAAGAGACATGACTTGGCTCGACGGCGAGGGGAAAAAAGCGCCATGTCATATTTTTTGTGGTGGAAATGGATTAAGAAATCGACCATTTTTAAGAGATAGCTCATATTTGCATCTGCGATGTGGGTGTGTAGAAGAGACCAGATCACGTGCTTTTGGGTGAAAATGGTTTGCTTTTCTTTGAAACTTATTTGATAGAAATCAACCATTTTTCAAGACAGCTCATATTTGCATCTGTGATGTGGGTGTATAAAAGAGACCAGTTCGCGTGCTGTGGGGGCGAAAATGGTTTGCTTTTCTTTGAAACTTATTCGGGGAAGAGATTAGACTTGGTTCGACGGCGTGGGGAGAAAGGCGTCTCCATGTCACATTTTTTATGTGGAATAGATTAAGAAATCGACCATTTTTCAAGAGACGGCTCATTTGCGCATCTGTGACGTGGGTGTATGAAAGAGACTAGATCACGTGTTGTGGGGTGAAAATGGTTTGCTTTTCTTTGAGACTGATTCGGGGAAGAGACAAGACTTGGTTATACGGCGTGGAGAAAAAGGACTACATATGATATTTTTTTTGTGGTGGAAATGGATTAATAAATCGACAATTTTTCAAGAGATAGCTCATATTTGCATCTGTGATGTGGGTCTATATTAGAGACCATATCACGGGCTGCGGGGTGAAAATGGTTTGCTTTTCTTTGAAAGTTATTCGGGGAAGAGACAAGACTGGGTTATGCGGCGAGGAGAAAAAAGGGCGTCTCTATATCATATTTCTATGTAGTAGAATAGATTAAGAAATCGACAATTTTTCAAGAGATAGCTCATATTTGCGTCTGTGATGTGGGTGTATAGAGGGGACCAGATCACGTGTTGTGGGATGAAAATGGTTTGCTTTTCTTTGAGACTGATTCGGGGAAGAGACAAGACTTGGTTATACGGCGTGGAGAAAAAAACCCGACTGCATATGATATTTTTTTGCGGTGGAAATGGATTAATAAGTCGACAATTTTTCAAGAGATAGCTCATATTTGCATTTGTGATGTGGGTCTATAGAGACCATATCACGTGCTGTATGGTGAAAATGGTTTGCTTTTCTTTGAAACTTATTCGGGGAAGAGACAAGACTTCGTTCTACGTTGTGGAGAATAAAGGGCGTCTCACTATCATATTTTTATGTGGTGGAATTGGATTAATAATTCGATCATTTTTCAAGAGATAGCTGATATTTGCATCTGTGATGTGGGTGTATAGAAGAGACACCAGATCACGTGCTGTGGGGTGAAAATGGTTAGCTTTTCTTTGAAACTTAGTTGGGGAAGAGACAAGACCTGGTTCTACGGCGTGAAGAAAAAGTGTCTCCATATGATATTTTTGTGGTGGAAATGGATTAATAAATCGACCATTTTTCAAGACAGCTCATATTTGCATCTGTGATGTGGATGTATATAGAAGAAACCAGATCACGTGCTCTGCGGTGAAAAGGGTTTGCTTTTCTTTGAAACTTATTCGGGAAGAGACAAGACTTGGTTCTACGGCTTGAACTGTTATATGGAAACTGCATATCATATTTTTTATGTTGGAATGGATTAATAAATCGTCCATTTTTTAAGAGAGAGCTCATATTTGCAGCTGTGATGTGGGTGTATAGAAGAGACCAGATCGCGTGCTGTGGGGTGAAAATATGGTTTGCTTTTCTTTGAAACTTATTCATCGAAGAAACATGACTTGGTTCTATGGCGTGGAAAAAAAGCGTCTCCATATCTTATTTTTATGTGATGGAAATGGATTAGGAAATCGACCATTTTTCAAGAGACAGCTCATACTTGCATCTGCGATGTGGGTGTATAGAAGAGACCAGATTATGTGATGTGAGGAGAAAATGGTTTGCTTTTCTTTGAAACTTATTCGTGGAAGAGACGAATACTGATCAGCGATACGGATTTGATATTTTTGGAACATCATGATGTCTTGCCGGCATCATTGAAAACTGTTGACCGCTTCTCTCTTGCAGGAAACAAGACTATGTTTTTGTATACTATGATTGTCTTTTTGAATTTGGTGCTAATACTGTTATATGGAAAATGGAATAGGTCTTTGGATTATGGACGCGGATATTCTCTTATGGACGACGGCTGGATTATGAATGACGGACTAGACGCTTGTAATAATGACTTGGTTCTACGGCGTTGAGAAAAAAGCGTCTCCATATCATATTTTATGTGGTGAAATTGGATTAAGAAATCGACCATTATTCATTTGGTAGCTCATATTTCCATCTGTAATGTGGGTGTATACCATATACCATGTCATACGCTCCATTGTTTTATAGACGCAGATAGCTAGAGAAATTGGACGATAATTAGCTGGATCTGTATTGTCACGACCAGGTTTTGGAATTGCAATCACAATGGCATTATGCCATGAGGTTGGAAAATTTCCAGTCAACCATATTTCATTAAACATCGAGAGTAAAGTTTTAAGAGCAGATTATTGTAAATGTTTTAATAGTTGATACTGGATATTATCAGGGCCTGCCTCTTTTCTAACAGAAGTTTGGAGCTCATCAAGGGAAAAAAAATCGTTATGATCTTCAAGTTAGCCGAGGAAAAATAAGTTTTATTCTTTTCTTGAGCTTGCTGAAACTGCTGAAATTTAGAGACATAACTTCTAGATGAAGAGAGTTTAGATATTGATTCACCTAGTTTATTAGCAATAACTAATTTATCCGGTATCATATGATCGCCCTCTTTCGAATGATGAATACCGGACGTGGGGCCCTTACCTTTAATTATTGACACCATATTCCATACTTTAGTCATTGTTGTATGTGTATTAATTTTTAACACATAATTTCGCCAGGACTCCCGTTTGTTTTGTTTAACGAGCTTTAGCTCTAGAAATCTTCACATCTTTCAGATTAAGAGCGGTAGGATGTCGCCGAAAATAAGGTTCGCAGTCAGTATGTCGGCACCTCTTCCCACTTCCCTTATATGTGTTGTAATTTTCAGACATTTCCTAGCTTCTCTGCAATCTTCATTAGACCATGGCTTTTTAATATGTGGAACTGTAGCGGATTTCCCAACGGATTGGTTGACAATATCAATTAGCTGATCTGAGAATCAACGAGAGACTCTGTTTAAGAAAATTGAAGTAAGCCAGTCGGCATTTTTAAAATTATATCTTGATGAAGATGGATCATCAGCCAGATCAACAAATTTTAGTACAGTAGGAAAGTGATTACTTCTACAGAGGTCATCATGAACTGACCAAGCAAAGTTATTGAGCAGAGTAGGGTCGCAGGCTGAGATATCTAATGCCGAGTATGAACTGGTAGCTGGGTGTAAATATGTGCAAGACCCATCGTCAAAAATACACAAAGAATTGTCTGATATAAAATCCTCAGGGACTTCCCCTTTGATATTCTGAACATCATCCCGAAGAACACAGCGACCATTAGTAAACATGGTTAAGGGAGCTCATCATACAAATCTTTAAGATCTCGGCGACATAGGATAACAGAAGAAGGTATATATACGAAACATAATGTGAAAACAGAGTTTAGAGTGAGACGGACTGCTACAGCCTGCAGTTTAGTCTTCAATTTCACATGACTGTGCAGAACTCATATTTTAACAAGTATTGATGATCTACCAGTGGCTTTGCCATTATCTTCCAAGGCATAGGAATGATAAGCAGTATATTGTCTTAGTCGAAATTTATCTGCTTCTTTGAGAAAGGTTTCTTGTAGGCAGGAAGCTGAAGGAACATAATCTTGAACTAACAACTGAACTTCATTTAAGTTTGGCCAGATTTCTCTACAGTTCCACTGAATTATGTTTTGTGGTTGCGCCATTTTGAAAAAAGTTTAACAGCTAACGCACGAAAGTAAGCCTAGAAAGAAGCAGATTCGTGATAGCCATGTTAAACGCATCTCTCAAAGGAGCCATTTACGTTTCTGGCTGTTCAGATGAGTATAACCAACAGTTTTTTGAACTCGTGATGTTTGTTTTTATCCACAGTATCCCATAAAGAGTGAAACAGCTTTCTTACATAAGCACAGATAGATGGTCTGAAATCGCTGTATGGGATTCCAACAGGATCATCCTCTTCATCCAGAGCTGCCTTAGCCTTTTCATCAGCTTCAGTATCGCCTTTGATGTCAACGTGACTAGGCACCCAACAAAACATGATATCTATCTGCTGATCAAATTTAATGTTATATAATTGTAAAAGATGGTGGGATGAGTTGAGTTTCCACGTTTAATCGCTTGAAGTCATGATAGTGAACCTGAGAATGTGACATATCTTTTCCTTCTAGTGGACCCAATACCATCTAAAGGCGACAATAGAGCGTTTGCCTCTTCAGTGAATATAGAATTTTATCTGACAGACGATAGGTTTTAGTTTTGGAACTAAAGATAGTAGTAGCACATGCTACTCTCTCACCATCTTTAGAACCATCTGTATAAATAGCCTGATGTGATCTGTATTTCTCTCTTAGTAGAACAAATTCTTGTGTATACACGAGCTGGCTCTTGTCTGCCTTTTTATATTTTGTCAGTGAAATATCTACTTCTGGTTTGGCTAACTGCCATGGTGGAGTTGGCAAGAGGTTGTTAGGTAAAATTTGACTAACTTTAATACCAGCTGCTACGATGTGTGGTTTCATACGGTTTCCAAGAGATGGAATAATCGATGGTTTCTTTAAATAGAAATCCGCGTACTGAGGGTTGAAAACACAGTCATATGCAGGAGTTGAGAGGTTTGATCGCAATTTTGTGATATATTGCAACGATAGTTTAATTCTTCGAGACAAGACAACACAAGACTTGGTTATACGGCGTAGAAGAAAAAAATGTCTCATATGATATTTTTTGTGTTGGAAATGAATTAATAAATCGACAGGTTTTCAAGAGATGGCTCATATATGCATCTATGATGTGGATGTATAGTAGAGACCATATCACGTGCTGTGGGGGTGAAAATGGTTTGCTTTTCTTTGAAACTTATTCGGGGAAGAGATAAGACGCATACTGTTATATGGAAAATGGAATAGGTCTTTGGATTATGGACGCGGATATTCTCTAATGGACGACGGCTGGATTATGAATGACGGACTAGACGCTTGTAATCAAGATAGTCTCAAGGCGTTCAATCACCTCCACTGCACTGGAGATTGATTGACAATCTTTATTAATTTCTGTATCGATAGATTTGTACAATTGGTTCAAGGCGAGTGCCTCCCGGGCCCGAGCATCCACCAATGGGTGGGCCTTTTGGGCCATTTGTCGCAAATCATCACCAAGAGCAGCGATTGTCTCCCCTCGGTTTCGACGTCTGGCTTCCAGTCTCGAGAGCCACCTGTTCTGTTGGCGACTACTACAAAAACGTTGCTCTAGTTTCCTTGACAATGTTCGAGATGATCTTTTATCCTCAGAAGAAAGATCAATATAGAATGTCCTAGCTGGCCCTCGCATGCTGGTTGATAAAGCTAGGACCTTCTCCCTTTCAGTCCAGACACCAAGCTTGGCGCATTCCGAGAAATGAAAAAAAATACTCTTCCCAGTCATCTGGCAGCTGAACCAGGGGTGCCACTGTGGTTTCCACCATTTGAATTATGAGCGTGATCTATTGGTGATGCTTCTTCCCTAACCTCGTGGTTAGGTGTTTCATTGTCAGAGTCTGCTTCTGCCTCCAAAACACTTTTCTCTGGCACGTCGCATAGTAGAGAATCACCATGCCCAGTTTGATGTCCTTTACGTATTCGAGGATGAAATGTGACCTCGATATCTGGACTATCTGCCATGACTTCTGTTAAAAATGGCAGACTTTAAAGATGACCACCACACCATTCAGGGTTCGTATCGCTGGATGCTGTTTAGAATTACAACATCCCACTTTTGACACCAGTGTAATATCCAGCGTAACTAGATATTGTATTACTGAAAGTGTGATGCTGTCAGGTGAGCAGGTGAGACGGATTCGCGTTCTATATTAATCTGAATGATGCCAACTCTGGTCGGCCGTCGTAGTATCAAGTCAAATCCGACATTTATTGATGAAATACCAGGCTGATGGCGTTGTATTGTATCCACACGGAAATATCAATATCACGTTCAATAAATATGATAAAACAAGAATTCAAAGTCTGATGATATTCTGTTTATTCGTCAGTAGGTCCAGTGTGACTATATATGGTGAAACGATGATATAATAATCCAATTTATTATATACTTGGTGATGTGATAGTGAAAATTATCAATCGAATAAAAGCGATATTTTCACA
Source organism: Hanleya hanleyi (assembly GCA_036873755.1). Lineage (NCBI taxonomy): Eukaryota > Metazoa > Mollusca > Polyplacophora > Lepidopleurida > Hanleyidae > Hanleya > Hanleya hanleyi. The sequence continues at coordinate 24,176 of JAVTVY010034860.1, read as the reverse complement.
CGGATGATATCAAATATATCATCACTGTGATGATATGACAAATGACGTCACAGCGCACAAATACACGTCACCGTGGTCACAGTGATAAGACAATCGACCGAACCTCCACAAGGTTTATGCGTCAAAGAAGAACAAGCCAAATATTTGGGAAGGATTTGTATGTTATTATGCCTTATGATGACCAGATTATGACAGGAAATAAAACAGATATAGGCATAAAATGAAAAAGAAACACCTGGAATGGCGACAATGGAATCGGCTCGTCACGTACGTGTGCACCAACACAAGAACGTGTACAGCGACAGTGCCAGAACAGTGCAGAGTTCAACACGAACTTGCGCGGAAATAAACCCATTCCTCAGTTGTAGGCCCGAAATTGGGGTCATATCATGAAAATGTTGGGCTGACGGGTCGGCATGAAAACCGTTTATTTGAGATATAAAGCTAATAAAATTCTTGAGATCTGCTGGATGTCATCGATACTAAAATGCAAGATACCGGACTGAAAGAAATTCGCTTGCAGCAAGTGCGACTTGTTGTCAGCAAAGTAGTACGCGAGTGACGTCACAGTGAAAATAATCAATGTTTCAACGGATCTTCAGTCGACAAACCCTAAAAAATCTTAATTATTTTAATGTTCAAAAAACCCAGAATAAAGTAGTACAACAGAAGTATATAATAAATTGAAGATCAACTGTTTCTTGGCGAATACCATAAATATTTCATCTCGTGAGATGAGAAAATTGGCATTTTCACTCGTGGCGATCCTCTATATATGGACGACTAATAAACACACTTTGATCCGCCAGATGATATGCAATGTGCACTCTCTATACTACTAATTAATGTCCAATTGTGCTAAAGTGTGAATTCCTGCCGATGGATCATAATTGTGATGGATATTATGCAGAAAATGGCCACTGACGAGTGTGATGACATGAGATAGCTGCCTGGTGATGAAATAGAAATAAATAAATATATTTATTTCCTTGTCGAGATGAAACTATTTGACAAATCCAGAGATACATGCAGTTTTCAGGTCTAAATCGTTTATTGGGTAGTTTTTGTTCTTTGCCGAGAAGTGTAGTCAATATCAATCTTTAATTCTTATTACCTGTTGTAGAGTTGTATTCAATATTCAAAACTCATTATTTAATATTGTATCGTGTTGTTGTTGTTGTTGTTGTTGTTGTTGTTGTTACTTTGTATCTCCGGCCGTGGTGGCCAGCTATCTGCCATTTTGATTTTGATTGAAATTGTAGTTTAAGGGCCGCTTCCCATACGGATTTCGCGGCCCATCAACTCAATGTTTTATTTTAATTTCACGGTACATTTCTTCGTTAATTTAAGATCCTTTGCAGCGCTAGATATTAAAATAGATAATTAAATAATGAATAACAATAACAATGAGAAAATATAAATACTGGTAGAGAAGAGTCGCTATGTACAAGTCGTTAAGTCTGTTATTGGTTATTATATTGATAAATATGTGTTATAATCGCGTGGATGATTCCTTTGTCTTGGTACCCCATAGTGCGCACAAAGCCGTCCAGAAAAAACTGGGAGAACCAGGGCGTTTTCAGGATTCTTCGATGCGACTTCCCTAACGACGCCCTTGGGAACAGGGTGGGTCCTTCCAGAAATCTGTGCCTGTAACAGTTGCTTGGAGTGTGTATTGGGGTACAGAACGGCAGGTCTACGTCCTATATTGCGTGAAAGTCAAAGGATCATATTCTGTGTTGAGGTTCGGTGATATCTAAGGGGGAGTGTGTCTGGTGAGGTCTAGGGTCGAGTATTCTGATTCTGGATGTTCTTGCTGGGCGGCGTTGTCACTCAAGGCGCTGTTGGTATTCTTGTAATCGTCATCCGTCTTCTGTTTCAGGTCTTGTCCAACTCGTCTGTGGTCTTCGGTGTGCCTGTATCATATGAAATAGAAGGCTTGTAGTCATTCTTGTTTTCTATTGTTTTTCGATGCAATACTTTGATATATCTTCCTCTCAACAACAGGCGCCCCCCGACCGTCAGTCACATAATATAAATAGCAATATATAATTAATTGAGTAAATAGATAAAGAAATGAATGAGTAACTAAACGTTTCGATAGATTCAGTACTAGGTGAATACATAAATAAACAGCTCTGTATTATTTCCGTATACATTATCGTTTGATGGCCATAATGAATTTGTAGGACAATGAGATAGACGACCCTCAGTATCAAGGTAACTCCACCATCACCATTTCCTATATTTTATGCCGAATACTGCTCGCTATATGCGATTTGGCCGTGATATTGTTGTCATGAATTCAATTAGATTTGGCCATCGTTTGTTTTGTAGGACAGTGGAACAGACGGCCCTCAGTATCAAGTAACTCCGTTGTTGCCATGCCTATTTTATTTCTAAATGTGTCTGTGACATTTTGGCCGGATGTTATGTATGGATAGTTTATTATGGCCATATTGTTTTGTATGGCTATGGTGCACACGGCCTCAGTATCAAGGTAACTCCGCTGCAACCATACCCTTTGTTGAAGTCAGAAGAATGATTTGGCCTCTATCATATCGTGTCATAGTACTTGGTGTACTAGTAGTTGATTATGTAAAATGTTGACTGCGCATGCACGGCGGTGGTATTATATACTGGAATAATAGCCAGCAGTTTTGATAAAATTTATTAAGGACTTGAATACCTGATTTCTAATGGGGGGCTTAGGGTTTAATAACGCTGGTAATGTTAAGGGAGTGTTGATTTTTTTCAATTCGTTTCTAAGTGCTGCACGTTGTTGGTTATGGATTGGGCATTCGAGTAGGACATGTTCTATTGTTTCTTCTACATTGTTGCATGCGGTACAGAGTGGTGAGGGGACGCTCTATTTATACCAATGCTGGTGGTCACATGGTGCAGAACAACCAATCAAATTACAGAATTACCAGTGGGCCGAAGTTGAGAAAACTATTTACCACGACAATAATTGCGATTACTAAGTGAAGTATATCATATTGGAGGGAGCTGCAGACGTCAAAGAGGAGCGTTTTTATTATAGTCATTAGATATATAGTTACTTTACTGGAAGAACTATATAAATATCACCGCCCCCTCAACAAGACACTCTGAAACAGCCGGAACAACAAGATGGCGATACATATGCTGAGCTGAGTGGAGGCGAGTTAGGAGTGTAGGTCCCTTTGACGATAAAAATAATGGTCAGCCATCGATCGTTGAAAATTCCACCAGAAGTTTCTAAAGATATCACAGATTATTTTCATAAGTGTTGCAATATTTAGCTGATTCAATGATCCTTCATGAAAAATCAGCAAATTTTGATGTGGACTTCACACTATGGATAAGATAGCAGACGAAATGCGTAGCGATTTATCAAGAAATAGTCCCCAATAAAAACCGACATATCGACAGATATGGACTTCATCGAATGTCCTTACAGTTAAATCGAGCGTTATAGCAATATAATGAACTTCAGTGAATCTCTAAATTACAATAAATAGCTTTAAGAAGCATAAACGAGCTGGCGGTGTACAAGGTCATGCACCAAGGTCACATTTCGTAAATACAAACAACATGGCCACTTCCTTGATCAGGAGCAGTCAAAGGTGAAGAAAATATTATCAACTGCACAAGGTATATATATTATGTTAATAAATTTAAATCCACCCTGCAAAACCCCAGCAGTTGGTTTACGCCATTTATTACCCCCCAACACCAGTTTCATGTTATGTCAAAAGTGTGTACAACAACAACATTCAAAGTGCGAAAACCTGACAACCTGACCATTGCGGGTATCATCCCGGGTGGATGTAGAGTTCTAAAGTAGTGCAATTTTTGTTATTGCTGCCGAAATGACACCCTACTGATATTCGTTTTGTTCCACTGAAAAAGGGGGTAGATGAGTTTAAACAACCCAGTCATTCTTATTTATAGCCCAATCGGCCTGACCTATAGTACATATTACTCGCAAATAATGGCAGTTATATAATATCATGATTTGCATATGTAATCCAATCATGTGGTTTTTCCAAAAAGGTGGTGTATGTATTTGAATTGCTGTATATCTCTTCATATTGATCCAATCTATCTAAACATCATTATTTATTGTTCAGCGCTACTTGGCACAGATTTTTAATGCCTAAGGTTGTAGTTGTATTCGAATCTCATGGTACAATTGTAGGGGGGGGGGAATTCAAATGTTGTTTGAACAAAATGTCATCCAATTGAAAACGGGGGTATATGTGAATAAATTGACATATCTTTCTTACTAATAGCCCTAAGTGTCTGAAATTTATAATATTGTATTTAGTACATATACCTGGGTTATACACAATTAGGAAAACCTATTCCTTTCCAGAGAAGGGGGTTCGTGAACTTCAATGGTCGTAATCATCCAATCTTTCTAAAATTATCATATAGAGTTCAGGATTTTGCGTAGTGTTTATTATGATCAAACATGCTTTTTCTATCTCAGTTGTGTGATGTCATTTGGCGATAATATTCACGTGACAATTGAACAAATGGGTGAACCCTCTGCAAGGCGGGTGTATATGTAATTAAGATTTATATCCACCTTAAATATTGTCTAATCTTTCTAAACTTAATTTTCGACTACTCCGCACTATTTGCAGAGTAACCTCGTGTCAGCATTTGTTGTTGTTTTGTCTTGTTTCATTTCAACCGATGACAACGAATGGGAGCCATATCAGAATTACTGATAGAAATATAATGCTCTCTTCCGCAAAGACGATATGGATATAGTTACATTATTATGATTATTGATTCGTAGAACCGTATTGAACCGTACGTATTATGGTTTTACGGAAGTTTGCATAGTGCCAGGGAATATTCAGTCCAGTTTCACAATTCAAGTGTGCCACGTCAGAAGATTAATAGCAGGTAGGATCGAGTCCGCATGGCTGTTGAAGACAATCATCGCCGAGCTGGTCAGCCGATTTTGAGATTGATGACCTAAAGTTCGTTCCCAGACTTATCACGTGGGGAAATGCATTAAAAAGAGCTGTGTAATCACAGAAAAACATAGTAATACGATATAAATCACTCATGCGTGACAGATTAATAGCTTTGGTACAGAGTGACTTATCTGCTGGAGTTACCCACTTGTAGTAGTTGGAAATCCCCTTTAAACAGCCTTGAAATAGCCACAAAGCAACTGCTTCTTTTAACATATCTATTTATTAAAAAACGCGAACATCATAATCTCTCTACAACACATCACATCTGAAGCTTTTTGTCCTGGTTTATTTTGACCATTATTCTACTATACTTCTCACGGCTTTTACTATGGCTCACGCTTGATATGGAGCGTTTTGCGGAACTGAAATAGACATCTATACCATCATTTTAGCTTGGCCTGATTCTGTCAGTTTCATATTATCAGACTTGACCACCCCCCCCCCCCTTAGCGTAACCACCTTTCACTGATTTAAAGAAGGAAAACTTCACACTAAAAGCAATAACTTCCAACATTCATACTTTTTTATGAATAATCGAGTTACTCGCTTGTCTCTTTATACGATCATAGCTCGATATTGAGCACCCAATCAACTACGTTCTGGAACGTATAAGTGTGATTGCTTATAGCCATGCGCAGTCAGCGGATGGTGGACCGTAATTGATAAAGGAAGGTTAGTATTGTAGCGTGTTAGGGGTATAGGGTAGCGTGGTCTGTATGCCCCCGGCGTCCGTGGTAAGTATGTCCCTGTGAGAAATACCTTAACCCCTAAGAGAGGAGAATAAGGCTGAAAAATAGAGGGATAGGGAGAGAGAGAAAGATAAAGCGAAAGAGAGACAACAAACAATTAAATTAGGTTATATGCTTTTATTAATGTTAACATCCATTGGTAGGACCTGCCAATATACATCAACCAAATGTATAAATCCAACGCGGGACAGTATCACTCAGCGTAATCCACTATACCCAGCATCTCACCTTCTTCCAAGGGGGGTTTCAATGTTTCCGTCTGTTAGAAACGTTTGGCACTCTTGCCACAGTACTGGGTATTTGGCTCTGCTGCCACTGCACAAAATATCCGGCTCTCCTGCCGTATGCCGAGTCACTTTCCTGCCGTTTACCAGGTCAATAAGACTATCCACTAGTCATGAGAAGGCGTCGAAGCCTTTCCAACACAGCAACTGGTTCAACTGAGTTATGTCGCTGTTTATATAGCTATCAGAGCGGAGGAATACAATTTAGACTCCTCACATATACGGACCAATCATCCACCAGCGCGGAAGAAGGCAAGTCCTAATTACTCAATTGACAGCTTTCTCTGCGCATGTCCAATGTCAGTCATTCTTCCGGCTATCAGCGGAGGTGGACGTGAACGATTATCAGAGCGATAGTAACGTCCGCTACACTACCCTCCCCTTTGGAGAACGGCGTCTCGCCGTCTGATGAACTATTTACATACAGACAATTATCAAATTACACCAGGGGGAGCTGCTCGCATCAGGCTGGTCGCCATTCCTCCCAGGTCTCAGTTATGCGGGTTACATTTGTCTGTCTCCCTTGTTCGTCCCACTCGTATGATTTGATCACCTTCTCAACACTAACTCGAATCATATTTGATGTCTGCTCCGTTGTTTTCTCCGGTTGAGAGGCAACTGATTCGCAATCATCCGTGTCCCGAGCAGCGTCATCAGCAATGATCGGATCTTCGCTGTCTGCAGACTGATCCAGCGTGAGGATTGAATTACATTGTTCTATCTCCAGAGACGCAGGTACTTCGTCTTTGTAAGGCGTTTCTCTGGCTGGATACGTATTCTTTTGTGTAGCCGTCTTCACCGGTTTAGGTGGAGCTGTTGAAGTTGTTGCCAACGTCACGGTTGCGGATGGCTTGTATACTGGCGGCTTTGCTTGGTCTCGAGGACTGGCAAACATTTCCAGTCTAGGTGTCGATAGTATTACCGATCGGACAGCCTGTTTCGGAGTCTCCTTGTAGACTTTCATCTTCTTCTTGCCTGACAGGACAGTAGTTTTCGAGTACTTCCTCTTGGTTGGGTCTGGAGCAAAAGTTGGCGCAACCTGCAACGGCTTACCACTCCGCCTTGCTTTAGGGTAAGGCTCTCCCTTCGGCCAGTGGTGCTTCCTCCGAAGGTGCTCAATCAGGTCCTTATGCATGGAATATCCAATGTCACAGTAAGGGCAACACACCAGTCCTTCCCGAGGGTTCCCACAGGGTTGTCCATTTCCTGCAACGAGACAGAACAGTTTGTTAGGTGGTTCAACCTTGGATGGGATTTCGGATTAATTTTAGAAACATAGCTAGCATGGTACAATACATAATCATCTAGCCTAGGAGGGCGACGCACGCGTCGCTTGTGGCCCCTCGAGTTCACGTTTTCATCGATTGGATCTGAATGATCGCTTAAAAGTCGTCTTTCGTCTGTATTCAAAATGTACGGTTCCGGAATTTCGATTTCCTCTTCGGAGATGTCCAGGTTTTCGTCATCAGACTCTTCAGTCTCAGAATCAACATCATCGGGTCTAGGCTCGCAAGGCTTCAGCCTGTCATGGTGAACTACCTTCAGCTTATCATTTCCGACCTTGATTCTATAGGTTACATCTGAAAGAGAGCCTACTATTTCAAATGGCCCCTCCCAGCGATCCTGTAGCTTAGGCGACAGTCCTTTTCGTTTGACCGTAGTATGAAGGTAGGCGAGATCTCCTGGTTGGTATCGATGTTCTCGCACCTTTAGGTCATAAACCTTCTTTTGTCGTCGAAGGTTTTTCTGTATCTGCTATCGGGCATCAATGTGGACATCAATGAGTCGCTCCTTTAGATCTTCTACTCACTGATTTGGTTCCGTTGGCTCTTTTGGTGCCGCACCTACCACAAGATGAGCAGGTAAGGTTGTCTCGCGGCCCAACATCATCATATTATGGGACTGACCCGTCGTCTCGTGCGCAGCCGCCCTATACGCCATCATAGTCAAAGGAATCTTCAAGTCCCAGTCACTTTGATCTTTAGCCACCATACTGTTTAGCATCTGTGCAAGAGTTTGATTGAATCGTTCAATCACTCCATTTGATTGGGGATGGTAGGCTGTTGTCCTCGTCTTCTTTACTCCCAACAGTTTGCACATGCCCTGAAACAAATTGCTCTCAAACTGTTTCCCTTGGCCGGAATGACTGGTGGAGGGCACACCGAATCGCGATATGTAAATCTCGATCACTGCATCGGCTACAGTACTGGCTTCCTGGTTCGGAAGAGCAACGCTCTCTACCCACCTGGTAAAGTAGTCTCCGACTACCAGTATATATGCGTTCCCTCTGATTGTCCTAGGATGGGGCCCCATTATGTCAACATCCATCTTCTCTCTGGTGGTGCCGGTGGGGGAATCCTTGTGTCGACTCCTTCGCTTCCTGCCGACATGTTTCCGGCGTCCACATGTTTGACAAGTTCGGCACCACTACCTGACATCTCGTTGCAGTTTGGGCCACGTATACGATTGCCTTACTTTGTAGAGCGTTTTTCTGACGCCTAAATGCCCTCCTGCTGCTGTATCATGACATTCGCGCAACACTCTCTTCCTTAATGCAAGGGGAACAACCAGTAAGTGTCGTATTACTTTGCCACCCTTGTTGTACCATCGTCTGACCAGCAATCCATCCTGCATGGTGAGAGCTCGAAACATACCCCACAATGCTTTGGCTGCTAGACCCTCAATGGATATAGCGTCCCAGGTTGGTCTTTCATTTTCCTCAACCCATCGCATTACACTCTTCAGATCAGGGTCTTCTCTTTGCGCTTTGCCAAAGTCATCATTAGGGGAAATCAGTTGAGTTTTCTTGACTGTTTCCTTTCTCCTAATTTCAGCAACCTGTCCTTCGGGTCGGCGACTGAACGCATCTGCATTCCCATGTTTCTTTCCGGGCCTATGCTCAACTTCGAACTGATAGGTTCCAAGGACCTCAAGCCAACGGGCGAGCTGATCCTCTGGTTCTTTAGCATTCATTAACCACCGTAAGGAGGCATGATCTGTACGAAAACAGCATTTCAAAACATCAAAGGCATGTTGACATTCTTCTGTCCAAGTAAATCCACATCCCTTCTGAGTCAGCTTAGGAAGGGGAGCAGCTATCGTTGCAAAGTCTTTCACAAATCGCCGATAATAGCTGCTCAACCCAAGAAAGCTGCGCAGCTCCGACTGGTTGGTAGGTACAGGCCATTCCTTCACGGCCTTCGTCTTCTCTGGGTCTGTCTGTATACCTGCCGCAGAAACGATATGACCGAGGTATCTCACTTCACGGGCACCTATCACGCACTTTGATGGTTTCAGTTTTAGTCCGTGTTCACGGAAACGCTGAAAAACTTGTTTCAAACGAATGAGCATGTCGTCAAACGTGCGGCCAAATACAATAACGTCATCAAGGTAAACTAGGCATACCTGGTAATGTAACCCAGCAAGTACGGCTTCCATAATTCGCTCAAAAGTTCCCGGAGCGTTGCAGAGGCCAAAGGGCAAGGCCTTGAACTGGTATGTACCCTGACTCGTCGCAAATGCGGTCTTTGGTTTGTCTTCGGGTGCTATCTCTACCTGCCAGTATCCTGCCAGAAGGTCCAGTGTACTCCACCAACATGCCCCAGCCAGTGTGCCCATAGAGTCTTCTATTCTCGGAAGGGGGTACGCGTCTTTCTCAGTAATGCTATTCAAGGCTCGATAATCCACGCAAAATCTTAATTTGCCATCTTTCTTTTTGACCAACACCACGGGAGCTGACCAGGGACCATTGGAAGGTTCGATGACATCACGGTTTAGCATATCATTTACCTGTCGGTCTATTTCTTCACGGGCATGGATGGGCGGCCGTCGTGGTGGAATGCGTATGGGTGGTGCCCCTCCAGTTTTGATATGGTGCTGGACCAATTTTGTTCTCCCCATATCATCATCAAGGGCAAAGATATCGGCATAGTCTGTAACAAGACTTCGGACCTGCTGCTGTTGTTCGGTAGTGAGATCCTTACTTGACCTTTCTATCAGCTTAGCCAAGTGATGTGGACACCCAGGAACCCTATTGGTATCTTCTTGTTGAAGAACCTCCACTTCAGTCAAAGTCCCACATGTCGTTCCAGATCTCAGAATCACCGTATTGTCGGTAGGATTCAGCAAGCGTACAGACAGCAGCCCATCGACTCATACCTTGTTGACTGACCGTCCCAGCAATATCCCACTTCGTTCCGTCTGTTCCGGCAAATTCTCTATTAAGGCCGACTTAATAGGAGTTGTATTCTTTGATCGACCTGGTACACATACTTCTGATCCAGGGGGAATACTTACCGTATCAATTAGGGCCACTCGGTAGCATCCAAACGATCCTGCAACGTCACACTGAATGCATTTTCCACCAATTTTCATCTGTCTCTTGGGAACATCTATCACACATAGATGTTGGCTCATGAAATCCAATCCCAGGATAACGTCAACCGAAATGTTACCTACGACCATCATCTGTTTACGACGAGTCCCACTGATATTTAGTACCACTTCAGTCGCTCCAAATAAAGACATATCTGTCCCATCCGCAATTCTCAGTGAAGGTATGCTCGTCTCGTCCAGAGTTGATTTATAGGCTTGTGGAATTTCCTCGAATATACGCCGGCTCAGAATGGAAACTGAGGCTCCCGTGTCCACGCAACATATAACCTCTTTTTGTCCTATGAATGCCCGAATATACAAACCAGCTTCATCGGCGACGTGATGTGATGAAGGTGATGATGGGTTGTCGCGTGCCCTTTCTCCAGGTACACTCTGTGATTGTAACACAGTATTAGAAGTTTCAGGTTCGCTAGGACCTCGCTTTGGATGAGGACAAATAGACATATAATGACCTTCTTGGTCACAATTCCAGTATCTTCCACGAATTCGCGGCCTCTGCACATGCTCGTTCTGACGAGTATATCTCGTCTGGTTTTGTCGTGGCCTAAACCAAGGTTTCCCTTTCTTATTTGGAAATCTTCGCATAACTTTGTCCATTAATGCGTTCATCTCCGCTTTTAAATCCTCACCTGTCTCATCACCAGGTGTACTGGTCTCAGGTTTCTCAATGCACGAATCTGCAGCTGCCCTTGCCGTGGGCCGTCTATGTTGAGCTGATTGGAATGATTCAACCTCTACAGCTGCGTGTTCTGCCTCTTCCAATGTCTTTGGGCGTGTCTGCCAAACTTTGAATCTCGTATCTTCAGATATAGCTTCTAAAAATTGATCTTTGGCTAAGGCATCATGCAGATCTTCTCCCGCGTCAGGATAGGCCATTTGCACCAGCCTTAATAAAGCCTGGCCCAAATCTGGAAGTCCCTCCCCACGGTTCCTCATTCTTGACCTGAACTGTGACTTGTAGAGGTCGGTTTGATTTGGGGGAGCAAATCGACGTTCCAAGGCATCCTTCAACTTTTCGAAAATAATTTCGCCAGGTTTAGCACGAAGGCTTGTCAACGTTTGTTGAGCCTGTCCTCTTAAGGATACAGCCAAATATTGTCCCTTCTGTGTAGGTGTCCAGTCATTTAGAGCCGCGCAGTGCTCAAAATGCACCATATAATCTCTGAACGGAGTCGTCCCGTCAAAAGTGGAAGGCTTTATCAGCGGCTTAGCAGGACCCGAACTTGTGGAATGCTTCTCGGGAGGTTTATCTGGTTCCGGAACTTTGGTCCCATTAGGTTCTTGTTTTACATCAGTTTTCTTTGAAGTAATCTCAGTCCGTTCAACATTTTCAAATCTAGGAACTTCCAGGTAACTAGATAATGGAGAAGGACAGTCTTCCTTTATGCGATCAAGTCGGGCTTTCAGGCGCTCAATATCCTTATCGATCACTTTTACCTCTTCTTCGGTCTGCATAGTTAAATGCAGCATATCACTAGCCGACCTTCCGACAGCTTGGCTACGATACGGTTGCATTGGGGTACGAAACATCTCCCTGTGTAGTGGTTCCCCGCTGTGCTGTGGTACATGGGTCTCCGTTCGACCAGTATGATGCGTACGTGTGAGTTTCCTTATTGAATTATTCACCGTAGAAATTTGTCGCTCGATCTCGGCTTCAACTTCTGCCATCTGCCTCCTAAATCCCACCAGAGATTCAGTTTCATCAGCACCCATCATATGCTGTGGACTGGGCGATCTAGCATGCAGCCAAGATAAATCTTCCCGACTTCCCAGTCTCTCCATCGTTCTTCTCGGAAGTGAATAGGACATCCCACCGCTGCCACCAGCGAAGCTTTCCGTGTAGCGTGTTAGGGGTATAGGGTAGCGTGGTCTGTATGCCCCCTGCGTCCGTGGTAAGTATGTCCCTGTGAGAAATACCTTAACCCCTAAGAGAGGAGAATAAGGCTGAAAAATAGAGGGATAGGGAGAGAGAGAAAGATAAAGCGAAAGAGAGACAACAAACAATTAAGGTAGGTTATATGCTTTTATTAATGTTAACATCCACTGGTAGGACCTGCCAATATACATCAACCAAATGTATAAATCCAACGCGGGACAGTATCACTCAGCGTAATCCACTATACCCAGCATCTCACCTTCTTCCAAGGGGGGTTTCAATGTTTCCGTCGGTTAGAAACGTTTGGCACTCTTGCCACAGTACTGGATATTTGGCTCTCCTGCCACTGCACAAGATATCCGGCTCTCCTGCCGTATGCCGAGTCACTTTCCTGCCGTTTACCAGGTCAATAAGACTATCCACTAGTCCTGAGAAGGCGTCGAAGCCTTTCCAACACAGCAACTGATTCAACTGAGTTATGTCGCTGTTTATATAGCTATCAGAGCGGAGGAATACAATTTAGACTCCTCACATATACGGACCAATCATCCACCAGCGCGGATGAAGGCAAGTCCTAATTACTCAATTGACAGCTTTCTCTGCGCATGTCCAATGTCAGTCATTCTTCCGGTTATCAGCGGAGGTGGACGTGAACGATTATCAGAGCGATACTAGCGTCCGCTACAATATGTGTACATATGTGCACTTTGCTAAAACTTGAAACCTATCAATACATTTTGCCGTAACTGACCCTCCTAGTGGAATACCCACATCCCATATACTTTTTTAGTTTTTGTTTTATTATTTTCTGAATTTTTCTTGATTTCTGTTCATTTGTTAAACTAAAAACCTTATCATTTCAAGAGAGGTACACCGTAAGGCGAGATAAAATATATAATTTTATTGTCTCGTTCAAATGGGGCACTGTGTCGTAATGCTTTGGGAAGCTGGAATAGGGCCAAATGCACAATGATTGAAGTCAATCTGATAAGAGTAATAAGGTAACTCTATCTGGCCGGGGGGGGCAAAATCTCCCCCCTTACCAAACTTTCTGCGCTATCTTCGGAGCGACAAAAAATGGAGGGCTGAAACTCCGTGGCTTTATAGTTGCATAACTACCGAGCAGAGGATAATGGAAAAATTCAACATGGCGGCCACGTGGGGTAACAGAAAAGTTAATTTTGTGTCATATTTCTTCAACATTTCTGCTTTTCCGCGATGAAAAGTGGGCAAAAACTATTTTATTTCACATCACATTAATATTTACTGATTTATCATGCAGCTTTTGCGTAGAAATTGCATAAATAAAAAATTCGGACAATCTGACCGAAAAATCGACCAAAAAATGCCGTTTTTGAAAGTGACGTCACTGTGACGTCATCAGAGCGGCCATCTTTTTTACATTTTCTGGTAGAGCTTGACCCAAGGGTATAGTGTAGTAAGTTTCAGCCAGCTAGCTCAAGGGGTAAGAAAAATAATTGGGGGTCCATTTCACCGCCCCTCCCCCCTCCCCTCCCCCCTCCCCCCCCACACAAAGGCCACAACAGGTCCAAGAAAGCCCAGGCCAGATAGGGTTAATGAAATGTGATAATCCCTAGCTCTGTGACATCATATGTGAACAAATATTCAGCTCAAGGTACCCAACTACATTTGACTTTATTTGAATTGTTTAAAAGTTGTGTTTAGTCCTGTGTTTAGTTCGTGGACATTAACAACTTTACATGGGTCAGTCTTTTGGTATTTTCCACTGCCTAACAATTACAAGCGTCTGGTCCGTTATTCATAATTCAGCCGTCTTCCATTAGAGAATATCCGCGTCCATATTCCAAAGAACCATAGGCTTGGTTCCTGCAAGAGAGAAGCGATCAACAGTTTTCATTGATGCCGGCAAGACATCATGATGTTCTAAAAATATCAAATCCGTATCGCTGATCAGTATTCTTAATCCATAATATTCGTTGTAAAGTCGTCATCTAAAGAATGATGTATCTCAGTCACGCTTTGATTGTGACTGTTCATATGAGTACCATGAGGATCTTGAAGTACATGGGTTCATACGGCCCCTAGCCTCGGGTTAAGCGGAATTAGACACAAGTTACGAAACGTAACGCCATAGATCTTGCACGCTACGCTCGTATTTTGCTATCAGATTTTCAGTGACCTGGACCTGATGCCTTACTGTTCCCCTTTACCGTTGAATATATATTGGTCCACTCGAGTTTCTGTGTGTAATAACAAGGGGCGCCATTTTAATGTTGTTTCACGCAGCCAGCCGCATGACTGACCAGCTAATGTAGTTTCAAATCCGCATGGGATTTATTTCAAGCCCCTTGTGTAAAATATGATATATTTGAATTTAACGAGATTGTTCTTCTACGAGATTTCAGATAGAATTATTTGGAAAGTTTCATTTTTTGGCAGTCCTAGGTAAGGGATTAGTCTTTGAAAAAGTATCTGGCCCAATCAAGGTATGCATGTAGGATACATGGTATAACCTACATCATATCATGTTGTTATGCCTTGCACGGCATGTATCTGGAAGATGTGTACCACTCTGATTGCTGTTGTTGAAATTGTATTTTAAAGATCGATTCCCATACGGATTTCGCGGCCCATCAAATCAATGTTTTATTTAAATTTCACTGTACATTTCGTAGTTCATTTAAGGTCTCTACAAGCGCTAGATACATGTATGCCTGTGGTGGCATGGTTTTTGCACATATAAACAGACTATAGGGCTAGCAACATGTAAAATTTGTAGTGATTGTCCAGATCGATGTCAAATTAAGTCAAAGTTTTAGAAATACATGCATGTTACATGATTAATATTATGTGAAACTTATTAAAATAAGCATGATTTACAGCCCATGCAGACAAGTATGATTATATATTCTGTTTAAGCTGATTGATGAGCATTTGGTACAATATCGACAATATATCTCTGTAGAGTCTTCCAAATATTTCTGTGCATAATGTACATGTATCTCAAAACAAGAAAAAATAGTGATTTGCCCAATTACTTGTATATACAGGTCTTTTAAACTAACTGCAGATGTGGGAGAAAAAATAACCGAAATTAATGCTGCGGGCCGAAATGTCACACCTTTAGGTTATGCAAATTGGCTCAGAATTACTCAAAATTATGAACTACATTTGCCTAAGTGTCAGTTGTTAAGTTTTTGTTGTTGCGATCATTCAACAGTGGGAGTGGGTACGTGTACATTGCAGATCACTCAAAATGGCCAACTGAACATGCTGTATATGGCCACCTCTTAGTAAAGTGGCCCACAAGTGCGGACAGATGTACATGTAAAACAACAAGGACAAACTATGACTGTAATCAAAACCTACATGTACAGAAGGTTGTTTTATTACCATACACTGGATGCTCTAGCAGCAGTAAAACATTATAAAGCCCTGGGCATGCATGGGTGTAGCTGAATTCAAATTATCAAATTATAAATAATCAAGATCATCGTACTAAACTTCAGGGTTGGTTTGTGGAAGAATATGATGTTTACATTCAACTGACTGAGTTGGGTTTGTGGAAGAATATGATGTTTACATTCAACTGACTGAGTTGAGACTGATTTTCTCCGAAGTTAAATGTTTAACATTAATTCATAGATTGCACCATTTCATCTCCAGATCCGGTATTCATCATCCATGAGTTGATCTAACTCAATATTTTTACAATAAAGAAATTAGACGAACATAATGGTTGGAAATATATATAAGTTTTTGTAGAAAATATTTTTGTAATGATTCCAGATTGAGAAAAGTTAGAGTTTCCTGTTTCGGAAACATAACCAATACTGATTCAGTAAGCGTCTTTAATGTCTCCAATTCAGGAAACGTTTGCATTCGGAGGAACCAAGGCTTCCATTTTAGAAAGTCTTGGTATTAGGACTGGACTATTTCAGACGCAACGTTAAACCTTAATTCTCTCTCTATTAGTTTAACGAAGGCTAACAAACAAGACATTGTGCCATAACAAGGTCGAAGTAAACTATCGTATGGATGGTCATCGAGCAGAGCAGTGCAGGAACTGAGAAAATTATTTCTGAATGTCTCCAATTCAGGAAACATTCACATCAGAGTAAAGCAATATTCCCACTTTAGGAAACCTTCAGATGATATATGGATACATCTATGTATGAAACAAATGTTTAAGTGTTCAGATAATATGAAACATATAGATTTTCTGTTCTTATACCACTAATTTTCAGGAAATATGTTTGTAATGATCCTGTTTCTATGGAGCCGTAAAAGTGAGACAACTTTGTTATGTCGTGATCTCGACATCTTTGTTATCTCGTGATCTCGAAATCTTCGCTATCTCGTGATCTCGACATCTTTGTTATGTCGAGATCTCGACATCTTTATTTTCTCGTGCTCTCGAGATAATTGACCAACAGAATCGCCAGAAGAATCCGCCATTTTCTTCTCTAACAAGATAGCTGCGACAAGATACGCATCAACGGGTGTCTCTAGCGATTCTATTGGTCAATTATCTCGACCAAACATACGATCATAACAAAGATGTCGAGATCACGACAAAACAAAGATGTCCAGATCACGAGATAACGAAGATGTCCAGATCACGAGATAACAAAGAGCTCGAGATCATGACATAATAAAGATGTCGAGATCACGACATAACAAAGATGTCTAGATCACGAGATAACGAAGATGCCGAGCTCACAAGATAACAAAGATCTCGAGACCACGACATAATAAAGATGTCGAGATCACGAGATAACGAAGATGTCGTGATCACGACATAACAAAGATGTCATCACGAGATAGTTCTCAATTCCTATTGGGCAGTTATCTCGAGATCACGAGATAAAGATCTCGAGATCACGACATAACAATGATGTCGAGATCACGAGATAATTTTTTTTAAAAGTTTGCGTGTCACTTTTACGGCCTCCTACATGTGCGTGTGTTCATTGAATATAGAAACAGACAGATTTCTGGGGAGTGCTCCGTAAATTTGCGTTTCTTTTGCCGTCATCGATTGTTACATCGACCAGGCCTCTATAAATAGAGTAGGCTGTTTTGTATGCCGTGACATGATATGTTCTTGACGTAATGTCATAACGTCGCACGTCTGATGTTTAGAAAGTCACCATTCTTCAGGACTTCATGGCAATTTGCAAACAATATATCTCTATATAACATTCAGACATCCATGGAAATGAATAAACATTTGGACAATCTGTATATTTACTGACAATTTTTCTGAAATTCAACAGATCACTTGATGAAGGCTTCAGCATGAGAGTCAAAAGCTTGTGCATTAAATATGTTTACGTGGAATATAACTCAGAAGTTTGTCTATTTCTCTAAGGTTTGGAATGGTTCTAGTTTGAGAAAAGATAACGAACAGGATACATAACCATTCCTGATTGACAACACCGTTTCAATTTTAACAATTCAGAAAAACACTGGCCTTTGGATGAACCAAGGTTTTCAATTCAAGAAACATTCACATTAGGTCAAACCAATGCTTCCATTTTAGGGAACCTTCGGGCATGTACATTTATGCGAAAAAAAAATTTAGTTGTCCAGATAATAGCAATTATAAACACCTACATTTTTCCTTAATATTATTTTCCAGAAATCATATTTGTAATGGTTCCAGTTAAAGAATAGTTGCAAACACGAAACAAATGCATGTATCAACATTCCAGGAAACACCTGGAGTTTTCCCTGGATAATTTTTTTCCTTCAGAAAATATGTTTGTAATGGTTCCAGTTTGAGAAAGGTTTCTACTATGTAAATGTACGTTTCCTGTTTAGGAAATATTACAGATGTTTCCAGTTTTGGAAACATAACAAATGTTTCCTGTTTTAGAAACATAGCCGAGGTTTCTGATTTAGGAAACTTTTTGAAAGTTTCCAATTCAGGAAACATTTGCATTCGGGCGAACCAATGTTTCCATTTTAGGAAACCATAGTATTAAGACTGAAATATCTCAGACTAACGAAGGCTAAAAGGCAAGACACTTATTGTGCCATAACAAGGCCTTAGTAAGGTATCTTTGTGTGGATGGTCATTGTGCAGAGCAGTACAGGAACAAATAAAATCTGGATCCAAATTTCATTCTGTTATTATTTGCCCAGATGTAATCATAAAGACATTTTTTTATTCTCTATCAAGTAATAGCACTAAACGTGCCTATTAAGATCACACCTGGGTATACTATTTGTGTTTTTTGCATTTTATGAATGAAAACGTAAATTTGCCTCTTCAGGAAATATGTTTCCTGATTTGAAAACAAATCGCCGGAATGGGCGATAGGTTACTCATTTAAGAGTTGGCTCGAACTGGTTATAGTATAGTAATGGCATCGATGTTCATGAAAGCTGGTCACCGATATATTAATGTCAGAAGCCATACAGCATTCTTTAGATTTTCTACATCCATGGGATATCATTCGTGGGATGTTTCTTTGTTACAGAGTTGCTTGAATTTCTCATTAATAATATCTGTGTGAAAGTATATTCACAGTGATAATGAGATATTCCAATGGGTACTAATTGTGCACCCCTTTTGGCTGCACTATGCATCTGTTTTCTTATGGATACAACACACAGTCACTTTCAGAAACCGATTCGTTCAAAGCTCGTTCCTTCTCATTCGCCCATCGATATATTGTCGATCCTTTAGTTGTGGATAATCGCTATATAAATTGAATTGAAATTGTAATTTTAGGGCCGCTTCCCATTCGGATTTCGCGGCCCATCAACTCAATGTTTTATTTGAATTTCGCGGTACATTTCTTTGTTTTTTGAATATCTTTTCCAGCGCTAAGTATATAAATAAATAAATGAATAAATAAATAAATAATAAATAAATAACAATGAGAGATTAGTAGGAGATATAAATAGAAGTAAATAAGAATCGCTATGTACAAGTTCGTAAGTCTCTTTCTGGTTTTTGGTTAAGTTATACTGGTAAATGTGAGTTCACTGTAATCGCGTGGATGATTCCTTTGTCTTGGTACCCCTTAGTACGCATAAAGCCGTCCAGAAAAAACTGGGAGAACCATGGGCGTTTTTCGAATCGACTTCCCTAGCGACGCCCTTGGGAACAGGGTGGGTTCTTCCAGAAATCTGTGCCTGTAACAATTGCTTGGAGTGGGTATTGGGGCACAGGACGGCAGGTCTACGTCCTATATTGCGTGAAAGTCAAAGGATCATATTCTGTGTTGAGGCGTCAGTTCGGTGTCATCTATGGGGTAGCGTGTCGGTGTGGTTAAGGATTTGGTATTCTGGTTGCTCAGTTCGGTGGGGTACCGTGTCTGGCGTGGTATAGGGTCGAGTATTCTGGACGTTCTTGTGGACCGACGATGATGATCTTCATCTCCATTTCTGAAAGTACATGATGAAAAAGTGTGTAGTATTCTTTTTTGTGTGGGTGACTTTATTTGTGTGCGTGGTTGTTTCTTGGACGTGTGCTAATGATTTATGTCTTTGATTGTTGAATTGGGTTTTAGAGACGAATGTGGTTACCGGCCCACACGGAACATGGTATCTCCGGTGCCCACATTGCCTATTTTATTGCAAAAGAGAGATTTTTGGCCAATATTGTCGCAGGGATGTTGATTGGTCTTGGCCTCCGATTTTTGAGACTAATGTGGCAACCGGCCCACACGGAACATGATATCTCCGGTGCACACATTGCCTATATTTTATTCCAAAAGAGAAGTTTTGGCCAATGCTGACATTGTTAGTTAGTGATGCGCATGCACGGGGGAAGTGTTATATACTGGAATAATAGCCAGCAGTTTTGATAAAATGTATTAAGGACTTGAATACCTGTTTTCTAATGGGGGGCTTAGGGTTTAATATCGCTGGTAATGCTAAGGGAGTGTTGATTTTTTTTAATTCGTTTCTAAGTGCCTCACGTTGTTGGTTATGGATTGGGCATTCAAGTAGGACATGTTCTATTGTTTTTTCTACATTGTTGCATGCGGTACAGAGTGGTGAGGTGTTTTTCAGAAGCATGGACAGATGTGATTTAAGTCCGGTTTTGCCTAGTCTTAATCTGGTGATGATGCGGTCATCACGTTTATTGTCTAACTGGAATCCCTGGACTTGTCTTTTCTCTCCATCAAGAATCTTATGTAACCATCGTCCACGTTCTTCTTCGTTCCATTCCTTTTGCCACCTGCTATCTATTTTGCGTCTAATGATAGTGTTGAGTTCCTTATATCCTAATCCTATTGGCACATCGTGTGTAGTTCTTGCAAGACTATCTTTGGCAGTTTGGTCGGCTGCTTCGTTACCTCTGATGTTGACATGCGCGGGGACCCAAGCTAAAATGGCGTCTATACCCTCGTTGTGTATTTGTGTACAGATATATTCTATTTTGTGTATGAGATCAGGTCTACTGTTAGATATAGATTTTTCAATGGATGTGAGTCCACTAAGGGAATCGCTGAGTATCACAGCACGGATTGGTTTGTGCTCGATGATCCATTCGAGAGCCATAATTATAGCAATCAGTTCACTAGTATATACAGACATATTGTCTGGAAGTTTGAAACCATTTTGTATGTTGAGCTCAGGTATAACAAAAGCTGATCCTGTGTTATTACTTGTGTTTTTTCGATCCGTCTGTATAGATTTTTAAGTAATTTTTTCAGTTTTGGTTGATATATTCAAGGGTGGTGGCTCTTATAAAGTCTGGGTTGTCCTTCTTTGTAATGTAGTCGTGTATACTTGTGTCCACGTGGGGCGACTTTAATTCCCAGGGTGGCCTAGTGATTTTGTCTGTGTCGCAGATGTGTGCGATGGGTATTTCGTGTTCTCGGAATAGGTTATTTACGGTGTAGCCGAGGGGGGCGGAGTCTTTTTCCCAGTTTTTCTTTAAATATTCATATTCACTTTTATCTTCAAACATTTTGTGGCATGGGTGATTATCGCCCTTAGCTCTAGTTTTTCCTGCACATTTCAGGGACAGTTCCTCTCGTCTTAAACGAAGAGGTTTCTCATTGGTTTCTATTTGAAGACTACATAAGGCGGTTCCCTTGAAGGCTCCAGTAGCTATTTTTAGAGCAGAATATTGGATGCTGTCTATTCTTTTTAGTTGTGTCTTGCATGCTGATTGGTAGGCGATGGACCCGTAATCTATTTTTGACCTAATAAGAGTTTGGTATAATTTTATCAAACTATATTTACTCGCTCCCCAGTTTGTCCCAGACACACACCTCATGAGGTTCAGGTCTTTATTGCACCGAAGGACTAGTTGATCGATGTGGTCTTTCCATGTGAGTTTTCTGTCAAAGATCATACCTAGATATTTAACACTATTTTTGAATTCAATTTTCTGACCTCCTAGTGATAGTTTAACGTCAATGTGTTTATTGTTTGAGAATATAATACCCGTTGTTTTGAGAGCGGAAAATTTGAAGCCCCATTTATCTGCCCAGCCGCTAATTGTATCTAGTGTTTTTTGCTTTATGTTTTTTTATGGAACGTGCGGTTTTCCAGAGGGCAGAATCGTCGGCAAATAGGGACTGTTCTACTTCTGGATGTTTCGTGTCAATTTCATCGGCTAGGCCATTGATGAGGATGTTAAAAAGGGTGGGGCTAATGACGCTTCCCTGAGGGGTACCGTTGTCTAGTTGATGGTCGGTGGATAGGGTGTTTCCTAGGCGAACTTTAAAATTTCTGTTGTTTAGGAAGTTTTTATCCAGTGTTGCATTCTTCCCTTAATCCCAAGTTTGCTTAATTGAATAATTATGCCGTCCTGCCATACAAGGTCAAATGCTTTTTCTATGTCTAGGAAGATACCTGGTGTGTACTGATGTTTGGCATTCCCCTTTTTTATTGAGTGTTGTAATCTGGCTATATGGTCTAATGGACTTCTGTTCTTACGAAAGCCGCTTTGGGTTTTGTTTAATAAGTTGTTGTTTTCCATATGAAATTCCAGTCTATTCTTTACCATGGTTTCCATTATTTTGCATAGATTTGAAGTGAGAGAGATTGGGCTGTAAGAGTTGCTGTCTGATGGATCTTTACCTGGTTTTGGGATTGGGATAACGATGGATGTTTTCCATTTACTTGGAAGTTGTTTGGTCTGCCAGCTGACATTAATTAGTTTCAAAATTAGTTTCTGTGTTTTATTTGGTAGGTGTTTAAGGATAGTGTATCCTAGTTTGTCTTCACCAGGTGAGCTCTCTTTTTACAGTGTATAGCTTTGCGGTATTCATTAATGTTGAAGTCTGCATTGAGATAGTTTTCTAAATGATCGTCCAAATCGTTTTCTATCGTTGTTTCCTCCTTAATTTTTCTGAATTCTGGTTTCAGGTTGCTATCGCTACTGTTTGAAGCGAAAGATTCGGCGAGGTGTTCTGCCTTTTCTTTGTTCGTTTTTTAGTTTTGTTCAGTACAGGGACCGTGTTTGTTAACTTTCCTTGTAAATTTTTTATTTTGTTCAATACTTTTTTTGAGTTGGTTTTGGTATCTATAGTGTTGCAAAAGACTTCCCAGCATTTGGATTTAGCTTCTTTGACACTTTTTTCAGCTATGATTTTGAGTTCCTTGTAGTTCGCGTGATCACTTTGGAGCCTACTTTTTTTGAATTTTCGAAGTGCCTTCTTTTTGGCCGCAATATTCTTTGCACACTCTGGGTTCCACCAGGGTACCGGGTTTTTGTTGTGGCGCTGTTGTGATATCAGGATATATTTTTGTGCTATGTTTAGTAGTGAATTTGTAATGTTTTCATTAAACATCTCTGGATCGGAATTGAATATCTCGTCATGATTTAGGCTTTGGCAGTCTTTCTGGAAGCTTTTCCAGTCATATAAATGACGGAGTGAGTGATATATATCCGTCCTCAATAAATTCGAAGGAAACTACAGATAGCCCTTAAGGGCACATCATATTTAGACCTATATGTCTATACAAATGAGGCGAGCAATTCGCTTTCGTCGACTTTACGACAAAAGAGATCATTACAATTTCGACATGGTGAACTATGCCTTTCTGAACAGTAATATTCCCGTGTGACCTGCACATAGCGTATACATATCTCGCTTAGTTGTATTTGCTAGATACCGTGTAAAATGTAACGATTTTGATCAACATTATGACCAAAACTTGTAAAACATGTCTATACCACTAAGGGTTTCCACTGAAACTTTCTCCAGTTTGCCGATACATACCGCATGCTGATAGCCAAATACGAGTGTAGCATTCAAGATCTATGGCGTTCCGTTTCGTAACTTGTGTCTTATTCCGCCTAACCCGGTGCTAGAGTTCGTATGAACCCTTGTAATCAATATTCCAAGGTCAGGCACAATCACAGTGTGACTGAGATACTTCATTCTATATAACGACTTTATATGGAAATCATATGGATTAAGCATACTGATAAACGATAGGGATTGGAGATATTTGGAACATCATGATGTCTTTCCGGTATCATTGAACACTTTTCTTTTTTGCAGGAAACTAGCCTATGTGTATGCATACTATGATTGTTTTTTTGTTTTTTGTTTTTTGTTGTTTTCAATTTGGTGCTAATGTTCTTATATAGATTAGTTTTTTTGGATTATGGATTATTTACTCATTTATTTATTTATATATTTAGCGCTGGAAAAGATATTAAAAGAAAACAAAGAAATGTACCGCGAAATCCAAATAAAACATTGAGTTGATGGGCCGCGAAATCCGAATGGGAAGCGGCCCTTAAACTACAATTTCAATCAATCAATTGGATTATGGACGCAGACAGTTGAGTGATTGAATGAAGGACTAGACGTTTGAATGGCTAATCTTGTTATGATTTCATTGCAGGTAAATTATAGAGCATTGCAGATTAAAACAGGACTGTGTCTAACTTTTAAATTTCAGGTTCAATATCATAAGGAGA
>JAVTVY010034859.1:0-14227 GCA_036873755.1 Hanleya hanleyi | reverse complement strand
GGCGTTTAAAGTGGAGATGTCATACTCTCCGAGACAACTCTAAATGGGTATTATCTGGATATGGTCAATTTAGACCGACTGTATTTGTTGCTCCCAATCACCCGGAAATCAAATTTGCGCCACTTTTAGAGTGCTCTACATATCTTCCTTATATATTTGCCTATCTTTCTGATCCATTTTTGGGCGTTCAAAGTGGAGATGCCATACCCTCCCAAACAGCGCTAAATGGGTATTATCTATATATGGTCAATTTACACCTATTGTATTTGTTGCTCTGGATTACCAAGAAGTCGAATTTGCGCCGCATTTAGAGTGGTCTACATATCTTCCTAATATATTTATCTATCTATCTGACCCATTTTTGGGCGTTTAAAGTGGAGATGCCATACCCTCCCAAACAGCGCTAAATGAGTATTATCTGTATATGGTCAATTTAAACCCATTGTATTTGTTGCTCCCGATCACACAGAAATCAAATTTGCGCCGCTTTTAGAGTGGTCAGGTAACTTTCTAATACATTTATCTACCTTTCTGACCCATTTTGGGTCGTTTAATGTGGAGATGCCATACCCTCAGAGACAGCGCTAAGTGGTTATTATCTGGATATGGTCAATTTACACATATTGTATTTGTTGCTCCCGATCACCCAGAAATCGAATTTGCGCCACCTTTAGAGTGATGTAGATATCTTCCTAATACATTTATCTATCTTTCTTACCCATTTTTGGGCGTTTAAAGTGGAGATGCCATACCTTCCGAGACAGCGCTAAATGGATATTATCTGGATTTGGTCAATTTACACCCACTGTATTTGTTGCTCCCAATCACTCAGAAATCGAATTTGCGCCACATTTAAAGTGGTCTAGGTATCTCCCTAATACATTTATCGATCGTTCTGACCCATTTTTGGGCGTTTAAGGTGGAGATGGCATACTCTCCGAGACAGCGCTAAATGGGTATTATCTGGATTTGGTAAGTTTACATCCACTGTGTTTGTTGCTCCCAATCACCCAGAAATCGAATCTGTGCCACTTTTAGAGTGGTCTAGATATCTTCCTAATACATTTATTTACCTTTCTTACCCATTTTTGGGCAAAGTTGAGATGCCATACCCTCCGAGGCAGCGCTAAATGGATATTATCTGGATTTGGTCAATTTACACCCACTGTATTTGTTGCTCCCAATCACTCAGAAATCGAATTTGCGCCACAATTAATCACCCAGAAATCGAATTTGATTACTCTAAAAGTGGCGCAAATTCGATTTCTGGGTGATTGGGAGCAACAAACGCAGCAGGTGTAAATTGACCAAATACAGATAATACCTATTTAGAGCTGCCTCGGAGGGTATGGCATCTCCACCTTAAACGCCCAAAAATGGGCAAGAAAGATATAGATGTATTAGGAAGATATCTAGATCACTCTAATGTGGCGCAAATTCGATTTCTGGTTGATTGGGTGCAACAAATACAGTCGGGGCAAATTGACAAAATCCAGATAATACCCATTTAGCGCTGTCTCGGAGGGTATTGCATCTCCACCTTAAACGCCCATAAACGGGTAAGAGAGATAGATAAATGTATTAGGAAGATATCTAGACCACTCTAAAAGTGGCACAAAGTCGATTCATGGGTAATTGGGAGCAACAAATACGGTCGGTGTAAATTTATCTTATCCAGATAATACCCATTTAGCGCTATCTGGTAGGAAATGGCATCTCCACTCTAAACACCCAAAATTGGCTCAGAAAAATAGATAAATGTATTAGGAAGATATCTAGACCACTCTAAAAGTGGCTCCAAGTCGATTTCTACGTGATTAAGAGCAACAAATACAGTCGGTGAAAATTTACCATATCCAGATAATACCCATTTAACGCTGTCTCGGAGGGTATGGCATCTCCACTTCAAAAGCCCCAAAATCGGTGAGAAAGATAGATGATGTATTAGGAAGATATCTAGACCACTTTAAAAGTGGCGCAAAGTCGATTTCTGGGTGATTGGGAGCAACAAATACAGTGGGTGTAAATTTACCATATTAAGATAATACCCATTTAGCGCTGTGTCGGAGGGTATGGCATCTCCACTTTAAACACCCCAAAATGGGTCAAAAAGATAGAATAGATGTATTAGGCAGATATCTAGACCACTCTAAAAGTGGCACAAATTCGATTTCTGGGTGATTGGGAGCAACAAACACAGTCGTTGTAAATTGGCCATATCCAGATAATACCCAATTAGCGCTGTCTCGGAGGGTCTGGCTTCTCCACTTTAAACTCCCAAAAATGGGTCAGAAAAATAGATAAATGTATTAGGAAGATATCTAGACCACTCTAAAAGCGGCGCAAAGTTGATTTCTAGATGATTGGGAGCAACAAATGCAGTCGGTGTAAATTTACCATATCCAGATAATACCCATTTAGCGCTGTCTCGAAGGGTATGGCATCTCCAATTTAAACACTCCAAAATGGATGAGAAAGATAGATAAACGTATTAGGAAGATATCTAGATCACTCTAAAAGTGGCGCAAATTCGATTTCTGGGTGATGGGGAGCAACATATACAGTCGGTGTAAATTGACCATATCCATATTATACCCATTTAGCGCTGTCTGGGAGGGTATGGCATCTCCACTTTAAACACCCAAAAATGGGTCAGAAAGATAGATAAATGTATTAGGAAGTCTAAAAGTAGCTAGCAAAATATTGTGGAATGTACACAGATTTAACTACGACCCTTTAGAAATGTTCTTAATAGCACACATTTTGATGTATTGTCTCTCAAATTTATATTCACAGCGAAGAAAATTTATTGGGGAAAACATGGTCCCATTCGTGTTATGTAAGACATAATGATTGTGGAAATATATCGATTTTCATGAAGATTGCTACTTTCACATAGCGCGATTTAGAATATCGAAACGGGAATAGGGAATAAGGAAGTAACTTCCGTTTCCTTCCCTTAGTTTGGTGAATTACATACTATAGCGAAATATTCCATTTTAACTTGAGAAATGTCCTTGGTTCACGGATGGTAGCGATCACTTAGTGATCGTATCAGATTTGTGAATCCAGTTGTTCGTCTGTACTTCCCGGTCTGTCCACTTAAAACGGACACAGTTGAAGCCTTCGAAATACAAATATACCAGAGCTTTGTAAAGAACATTTAGTAATATTATCCCTGTATTTGTCCTATCTTGATCACGTGTTCTGTATATAATCGTGAAGCGGTCGTGCTCTACTCAGACCCATTGTGTATGTTGTGCATATTTCTTGTATAAATTTTCTAAGAAATCGTTTATCTGTATTGAAAAGTACACACCCCAGTGCATACCAGGAAAGAGACATCGACTGCTCTAGGCCTATAGCCACATAATGTTTATACTATCGATCATTCATTTATACTCGTGTATTCAGATCGTATTGTTATAGACCTATTGAGACAGTTGTCTATAGTGCTGTGCCCATTTGACACACGAATTCGGCGGCATCTGCACCTGAATACTCTTTGTCGGTTAACTGGATCTTTCATGTTGCTGCCATCAGCAAATCTTTATCTAACTATTTCACCAGTGACGACCATTTTTGCACATATGATCAAAGATACCTCCCATACCGGTGGGAAAAATAAAACCTCAATACATGTCCAGGCATGAATTTGAACATACTAAAAATTATTACATATTAAATATTATGCTTCCTATATTCATACACAGATATGTAACCCATTATACTATTCATATACAATCATATGTTATTAAGCCACACACTCCTTGTCTTCACTCATCAACCATTGTTAACCGATACTATGGTCATCATCCATACACTTAACCCCTATGTCATCACCCTTTTCACTTTCGCTACGTCACCACATTGTACAGATGCTCCTCAATTGCGCCTCTTTTGCTTCTCAAAATTCTGCTGACTGCAACACACTATACTACTGACCACTTTCACCCCCAATTATTGTGACTGAAGTATACCTTTACACACAACCATGGCGGTTTAACCGACATACATCAGTAGTATGAGTCACTGCTTTGTAGATGCGGAATATGCAGTCCGCATTGGTCATGAAGATGAATCCACTCTTGGAGTCTTTGGGTAATTCTACCGAAATTTGTGATGAGTCTTTGTCACACAACTTTTTCAGAAGATAAATTCACACTTTTTCGCAGATTTGAACAGTTCTCTTGCATAGAGCAAAGAAATAATAATGTATTTTAAGTTTTATAACACGCTGCAGTTTATTATAATGTTTGATTTAGTCTTTCCTATGGTTTACCCCGACAAACTGTCAATTTTATATGTTGTCCTAATTACAATCAAAGTACTTAAAGTACTGATGTCGGGTTTACTTGCATCAGAGGGGTTTATTAGTCCCATATTTGTGATCATTTAAGGGAGGAAAGGTGGTGTTCGCTAGTAGTAGACAAAAGCTAAATTGAGTCGTATTTCACCCGGATGTAGAGGTCATTTGTGGCGGTCACGTGGCGGGAGGAGAGGTCAAGTGTGGGACCAAGATGGCGGCTAGGCGGCCATGTTGTACAAGATGGTGGTGTACAAGATGGCGGCTTGGCGGCCATGTTGTACAAGATGGCGGTGTACAAGATGGCGGCTTGGCGGCCATGTTGTACAAGATGGCGGTGTACAAGATGGCGGCATTGGCGGCCATGTTGTACAAGATGGCGGTGTACAAGATGGCGGCATTGGCTTACAAGATGGCGGCATTGGCGGCCATGTTGTACAAGATGGCGGTGTACAAGATGGCGGCATTGGCGGCCATGTTGTACAAGATGGCGGTGTACAAGATGGCGGCTTGGCGGCCATGTTGTACAAGATGGCGGTGTACAAGATGGCGGCTTGGCGGCCATGTTGTACAAGATGGCGGTGTAGAAGATGGCGGCATTGGCGGCCATGTTGTACAAGATGGCGGTGTACAACATGGCGGCATGAGAAAAACGTATAAAAAGAGGTGATTTTTAGTGGATTGGGTGTATTCATTGCACTACCTTGCGGAGCTCTCTGACTTACCTGACCTGCCTGCCTGCCTCACCAGCCTGCCTGCCTGCCTGCCCGCCTGACCTGCCTGCCTGCCTGCCTGCCTGACCAGCCTGCTTGCCTGCCTGACCAGCGTGTTTGTACGAGAGGAGGACAGAAAGCATGAGACGTGGAGAAGATTTTCCATGGGACCCAGCAGCACCTCCGGTTGAAGTCTTGCCTGAAGACGAGCGTGTGAGGGACATTTATCAACGACACTGGGCTACCATACGCCATTGTTTTCACCGTGACTGTCGTCTAGTGGATTTGTATAACTTTCGACTGCAGGACCTCACCTATCTGTCTACCTACGCTGAGAACATTTTCACAGACCAGGTGACAGGGTTCAAGTTGAATATGACATTCGGGTACATTTTACGGCACAAGGAGACGGACCAGGTGCGGTATTTTTATCCCAGCAATAATACCTATGTGTTTGACCAGCCGTTCACCGTGACGGATGCGATTTCCCTGGAGCCACTCCTCTACCAATTGACTACGTTGGGTCCATTGGGCCCGGTTGCAACGCCCCAATACCCAATGGCTTGTGGAAATGGTGACCAACCAATGAGAGATCATCCTATCGGTGCTCCTGTACTACTCCCTCCTTGGCTGCTTCATCGACACGGACTGTAAGCATTAACGAGCGGGTCAAATGGACCCTACAAAGACCGGAAATGTTTGTTTCGACGTTTGGCCGTGCATTTGGACGAGTGTAATCCCAAGGATTGTAACAGAGTGGCCAATGACTATTGGGAACAGTACTTAGAGCAGCAAGACTTGGATGAGCGGCACTTCCGTGGAGTCCCGTTCAAGAATTTGGATGACGTGGAAACACTGTTCAACATCAATATCTTTGTATACCGATTACGATGCGAGGAGGATACATTTGTGGCTGAATTGGTTCGTCGTTCAACAGAACGGTATGCTTCTACGATGAAAGTCAATGTCTTCGACTACAATGGCGTGAGTCATTTTTCGCTGATCTACAATATGAGCCAGTCTTACAGTTGTGCCCAATGCCATCGGGTGTTCAAAGAATCGTCCAAATTACATCAACACGAGAAAATCTGTACGAACGCTGTGAAGCGAAAAATTCCTGGTGGTGTGTATCATAATACGCCTACTATTTTCGAGGAACTGGCCGATGAGGGTCTCATCATACCGGAAGCGGACCGTTATTTTCCCTACCGGGCGTGTTATGATTTTGAGGCCTTGTTGGAGCCCATGGACCTGTTTTCAGCGAAAACACAGTGGACGCAGCGCCATATTCCCCTCAATGTCAGTATTTCCAGCAACGTACCTGGCTATGACGCTGCACCGATCTGTTTCGTGTCTACCGGCGATTCCCATGAGTTGATCACCCGCATGATGGAGTATTTAGAGGAAGTCAGTGCGGCCAGTACGGAATTGTTGGTGTCCAAGTTCCAGGAAGTACTGGACCAACTGGACGATCGGATCCCTATACAGGGTGTATCGTTTAGTGATGATGAAGAGTCCGAGTCGGAGTCGGAGTCGCAGCCGGAGCCCATGCAGTCGCGGGATGTGCCTTTACCCAAACCGTATGCGGAGAAATTGAAAGCGCGCTTCCTACAATACCTAGGCCAGTTACCGGTGCTCGGTTTCAACTCGGGGCGATATGATTTGAACATGGTGAAGGAATTTCTCTACCCTTACTTGGCCCAGGCGAATACCATCAAGTCCGTCATCAAGAAGATCAATAATCATATGGCCCTCACTACCACATCACTCCATTTCCTGGATGTACGGAACTACTTAGCTCCTAATTATAGTTATGATCAGAGGGTGAAGGCGTATGACTGTGCACAAACGAAAGGGAGGTTCCCTTACACGTATATATCGACGCTCGACCGTTTGCAGGAAACACAGTTGCCACCCCGGGACGCCTTCTTTGACGATTTGAAGCAAGTGGAATGTCCGGAAGACACGTACCGGGAACTAGAGCAGGTATGGAACGACCAACACATGCAGACCTTGCGAGATTTCCTGATATGGTATAATAACTTAGATGTGGTTCCTTTCCTGGAAGCGGCTGAGAAAATGGTTCAACTGTTTCGTCGTGAGATGCACGTCGACATCTTCAAGGAGTGCTTGAGTTTACCGGGTCTGGCGCTTCGCCATCTTTTTCAAGTGTGTCCTACGTACTTTTCGCTGATACAGGAAAAAGATGCAGACATGCATGATTGTCTAAAGCAGAACATTGTGGGTGGACCGAGTCTTATTTTTCACCGTTATCACGAGAAGGACGTCACTACTCTCCCCGGTGGAAAACCCTGTGCTAAGATCATCGGTTTCGATGCCAATGCCTTGTACCTGTGGTCTCTGGCCCAACCTATGCCCAGTGGACATTATACACGTTGGTTGGCGGAAGGCCAGCATTTTACACCGCAACGCGCTTCCTACAAGCATCTGGCTGACCAGTGGTTGGATTGGGAAGCCTATCGACGGGGAGTTACTATACGCCATCAGACCAACGCCACAGAGAAGCGCATAGGAGATCGTCGACTCCCCGTCGATGGGTTTGCCCTGGTGGGTAGGACACCGACCGTATTCCAATTTTACGGTTGCTATTGGCACGGCCACGGATGCCATTTCAGCGCTGGACGCTTCAACGAACGACGTGGAAAAACACCGGAAGAATTACGGGAAGAAGTGGTGGAGAACGGTGATTATGTGAAAGAGAGAGGCTACCATCTGATCGAAATGTGGGAGTGTGAATTTCACACCATGTGCCAGGCCCTGCCTCATTTACGGCGTTTCCTAAAAGAGCGCGAGTACCCGTTGAGTCGTCGGCGACTCCTGAGTCTACCACAGATGTTCGACGCCATTCGTTCGGGGGACCTCTACGGCTTTGTCGAATGTGATTTGCATGTTCCCGACACTCTCAAGCCTCTCTTCGCCCAGTGCCCGCCCATCTTTAAGAACACGCTGGTGGGTCGAGATGATATTGGAGACACCATGGGGGCCTATGCGGAGCAACACGAGTGTTTGCCTCGACCTCGACGCATGTTGATTGGTAGTATGTGGGCAGAGAAAATCTTGCTGGGCACTCCGTTACTGCAGTGGTACATGAGCCATGGTCTGGAAATTACGAAAATATACCAAGTGATACAGTACGTACCCGACGCCTGTTTTGCGGAGAATGCCGACATTGTGACGTCTGCCCGTCGTCAAGGTGATCAAGACCCGAGTAAGGCCATCATCGGTGAATCGTGGAAATTGACGGGCAATGGCTATTATGGGAAAACGGTCACCAACCAGGATAAGCAGCGCGTCAATGTAGGGAGAGGTTAAATCGACAACATAGAACTAAGAACGTAACAGATTCTGCACAATGTAGATGATGCTGAGCCGTCGATGGTGGCTGCCTTTGGTAAAGAGTTGGGTGGACGCGCATCCGTCTCCGCCATGAGATCATCCAGAACCACCAAGGTGTCGGGTTCCAAATCGGCCAGGTTGGGTAGGCCTTCCACGAACGTGATGTGGGGCATTGCTGCATACGCTCCCTGCCATTCTCCGAAACACCACACGACTCGGGCAATAGGTGGGGTGATCATGCTGTCGGCGTGTTGAAGGAGCTTCCGGACGAAGTGCGTTTTGCCGGAGCCCGTCGATCCTGCGATGAGACACGTGAAGGGATGCTGCCAACGGGGGTCCATGGTTCGAGGTGTATCCGTTGTCGTGGTAACCCGCTCTTGTAAATTTGGTACGAGTGAACTGGAGTGGTGGTGGGTACAACGTCGGTCGTCGTTGTCTGTACACTGTCAGGGACGACGTTCCGTTTCAAAATCTGCTCCAATGTGTAGTAGTCTTGCTGTGTTTTTACGACAGGCTGTAATTCCGTCTCGTAAAACGTCCCTAGCAACGTTTCCCCTTGAAGATCTTCCAGTTCATAGACTCGCCGCTGTCGGGGTAGGCGCCGTTTAATCAGGAAGTGCTCATCGCTCCAGTTGGGTAAGTAACTTTTCTCGAACTTGCCCTTGACTTTACTGATCCGTACAGGGTCCCCGACCTTGAACACCGCCTTCGTCGTTCGCTGCGATTGCCTGGGGTACAAGACACGGCGGACTTGGGCTTCATTGCGTTGGGTCACGGTAATGGGGGCTCTCTCTATACTCCGATGATAGGCTCGATTGTAACCCCTTACCAGTTTCGGGAGAACATCGATGTACCGCCTTGTATTCTTATAGGTGAAATATTTATACATGCGGCCTTTGAATGTCCTGTTGATCCTCTCCACCACGGAAGCCTTGGTCTCGTTGTACGTATGGAAGAAGAAGACCTTCTGGGCTTTCAGAAACTGTTGGAACGGTCTGTTGAGGAATTCCGTGCCTTCGTCGGTTTGCAAATACAAAGGTTTGCGCCCGGTCTTGAAGATGTCTTTGAACGCCGCTATGAGATTTGCCCCCGTTTTCGTCCGGATGGGTACCACACACGCATACTTGGATAGGATATCGATGCACGTCAAGATATACCGATTCCCATCATGTGTTTGGCAAAGGCGCTCATGTCGACCAAATCCGCTTGCCACTGGGCATCTATTCCTCCCACGATGACCCGGTTCCGTAGAAAATGGCGACGGACAGATCGATGTAAGGTATAGGTGTCTTGTCTTCTTAACCAATCTCGGACTTGGGCACGTTGTATCCCCTGGGGTTTGGCCGCTCGATAGAGAGCCGACAATGCGCTATAGGCCGCCGGACTGTCGGGACTGTAGTATAAGTTATCCAACACCTTCTCCCAGCGCTTCATGGTGACAAATGATGATGGACCCTGGCTCTATCGTTTATTTATAACGGGTATATCTTGGGCCGGAGTTTCTTTCTGATTTTCTTCGTGGGCTTCCACAGTGTCCATGGTAAATGACCAGTCCAACTCGTCTGATGACCGCTTGATAAGCACTTCATCCACATCTACCACGGCATCTTCCAATGCAGACCATAGATCAGGGTGAAGGGTAAAATGCACTGTACCTCCATCTAGCCGAGCCAATTGAGCAAAGAAAGGGCCGCGTCGGATGTACACATCGTGACACAAGTGGATGAGGTCGCCGTCCAGTTCACCAGACAACACCCGTTTGAATTTGGTCCAGCCCTCCCGGGACAGACGAATGTGAGCCGGGCACGGTTGTGTAGGGTCCGCATCACAGATGTCTCCCACCTCCTCCATGATATCGACCTTATCCGCATACACGTGCAGGAAAACCTCGGGGTCAAGCTGAGATACGCCAGTATTATATGCTCCGTCATGGTCAGTACGTGAATGGTACCAGATTTGACTGTCTCTCGTATTTATAGGGAGAACCCCGTGAAATCAAAGGATCAGGTGGTCATGTCACTGGGCTGACTGAGTCTAGCCGGGTAATCAATGGCATCGTCGTCGGGTTCATGGCTAGACAGTTGTTCATGGGGTTCAGCCAGCGCGTCGTCCATAGCACGAGCCCACGCCAACTGGTCTGATGATCGCTCGTCCGGTGTAAACAGCTGGTCCACAATAGGCACCACTTTCTCCAAGGCTGACCACAGAGCGGGGCCTAGGGTGAAGCCTCGGGTAGGGTCTTGGTAGCGGCCCAGGCGTAGGAAGAGGGAGGTACGGTATACGTAGATGGCATTGTCTATGTGGATGAGGTGTCCGTCGAGCTCACCGCTCGTTTAAATTTGGTCCAGCCGTCACGAGGTAGCGTCACCGTATTCGATACGGTCTCAGCGGGCGCCCAGCAAATAGCTCCACGGTCTTCCACCAGGGTGACTTTATCTTCATAGACGTGTAACCCCACCTGGGGTGTAAGGGGCAGGATGGCTCGTAGGTCGGATGACATGCTTGCTCCAATGTCGAACGGTGAATGACACACACTCTGTCTGACCCTCGTATTTATAGTCCCCACTGTCAATACCACAGCGCCAGGGCCAATAGGGCACAGACTAGTGTGAGGCCAACCAGCCGGCGCTGGTTCCGGGCGTGAGCGCTCCTGGTCCATAGCGCGAGCATCAAGGATGGCTGTCATAGTCCAGTAGTGGTGAGTGATGGCACGCCTCTCCATCGAGTGCACTCTGTGGAGGACCGTTTCTGTGAACTCGTTCAGGATCTGGCGTCGTCCCTCGTTGTCATCGCCATCTGCAAACATGGACCGGACCACTGCTCGGTAACCCGTGAATGAATTCACCGCGGTGGCATGCTGTAAAATGCGAGTCGCACAGGGCTGGATCTCCGCCATGGCTCTGCAACCGTAGAAATGAAGGTGTGGGATCCCGAGTGACGTGTTTTATAGACCAGGTCACACATGCGCGCCTAGCTCTACGGGTATAGTCCGTGATACGTACTATTCTGATGGGTTATGTGGCTCCTATAGAGATAGTACTTCATCGACCATGGGGATTACTTTTTCCAAGGCTGTCCATAGATCAGGGTCCAGAGTAAAACCACCTTGCTTGAGACAGAGGAGTCGAGCAAAATAGGGACCGCGGAAAATGTAGACGTCGTCACACATGTGAATGCTATCACCGTCGAGGTCAGCCAATAACACCCGTTTCAAGGTAGTCCAGCCTTCCGGGGATAAAGAGACACGCGCTGGTTCAGACGTACACCAACACCTACTGTCGTCATCGATGAGCTCCACGCGTTTGGGATACAACAATAGGGTGCAGTCCGGTGTAAGAGTGCGGGTCTCCCTCACACGCTCGTCTTCAGGCAAGACTTCAACCGGAGGTGCTGCTGGGTGCCATGGAAAATCTTCTCCACGTCTCATGCTTTCGTCTAATACAAGCTGGTCAGGCAGGCAGGCAGGCAGGCAGGTCAGGCGGGCAGGCAGGCAGGCAGGCTGGTGAGGCAGGCAGGCAGGTCAGGTAAATCTTGTACACCGCCATCTTGTACAACATGGCCGCCAAGCCGCCATCTTGTACACCGCCATCTTGTACAACATGGCCGCCAAGCCGCCATCTTGTACACCGCCATCTTGTACAACATGGCCGCCAATGCCGCCATCTTGTACACCGCCATCTTGTACAACATGGCCGCCAAGCCGCCATCTTGTACACCGCCATCTTGTACAACATGGCCGCCAAGCCGCCATCTTGTACACCACCATCTTGTACAACATGGCCACCAAGCCGCCATCTTGGTCCCACACTTGACCTCTCCTCCCGCCACGTGACCGCCACAAATGACCTCTACATCCGGGTGAAATACGACTCAATTTAGCTTTTGTCTACTACTTTCGCTTTACATAAGGAATCTTCCTCAAGCTGTTCGGTTTGTAGGGCCAAACTTTCACTTTTATCAAAAAGATATGAAATGGACCATTTTGTACAGCCTATACATGCTGAATTACAAGACACGAAATAATGAAGGGCTGCAGATGCACGAAAACGGAGTTATGGCGCACCATAGGTTCATTGGCTTATTTTCGTATTTTTATGCACTTTTCGGTGCAGATTTTCTTTTTGTTACAAAAATAGGACACCTTTATCCAAAACCAATTTGAGCAACAAATAATTCTGAAATATTCAGTCTAAACAAGCTGTGTGTATCAAAAATGCATTGAAGACGATTCCCTATATCTAAAGCTAACATCACCTTTGTGATCTTACAACAAAAGTTCCACGGATCGGTTGTCGATGGACCATGAAGAATGGCGTGACCGCAATATAGAAGGTTTTTGTGGATACATCTCTATATAGGATGCGTATGCACATTTTTATCTAGAGCATAAAACTTCGACTTTTGTAAAATGTGGATACGCATCCTATATAAGAGATGTATCCACATTGTATCCACATTTCTATAATTTCCATACTTATTTAATCTGTGAGAAAATGAATCTACTAAAAGTACATCCAGACAAGAAAATCTTCAGACGTCGCAATCTCCGACACGTTAAGAAAATTCGCTATTCTCCTACTCCACGATCATTTTTCTAACAACTCTTGACTATAAAACAAGATACTGTCATACTCATAGTGTTATTTTAAATGCTAAATAATCACAGTTTTACAGAAATGCCTTTAAATTCATATGGATTGGAAAGAAAAACTATAAATCTAGAAAACGAGCCGATCTTATTTAGTTTCGTTTAATTCGTATGTTGTGTAAAAAGTTTACTGATTGGTTGAATAACGTGTGGGCGGAGCCAATATGTACTGTTCAGCCAATCAAATTCACGATTACTTGTACTCTGAGAAATTCAGACTTGGGATGAAAGTTCAGCGTTGACGGGATCGAAATATCGTATCTCTTTCTCATCCATACCAGCAAAAGGAAAACACCGCAGATTTTTATTCTTTGTAACCATAATCAGATATGTAAAAGAGTTTTGTGCAAAAGTGCCAGTCGTTCCTATTTCGTTTTGTTGAAGAAGATCGACGGAGAAGACACGTCAGACACTTGAAAAAATAAAGAAATCTGCCACAAAAACTTTCGCCAAAATTTCTGCCACAGTTTTGTCGCAATTTTATTCAGTTCTCATGCTGATAATTGATCAAGTAAGGTGGAAGTAAAAATGTGGATACATCACCAAAAAATCATGTGTATCCACAATTTGGAAATTTCTTGTTTTCGCTGATTTTAAAATGTGGATACGCATACATAATTATCACGTTCAATGCACAAGCTACCGTGCATTGCACATGTGTATATGACTGTCAGACAGAAGTACGGTATTTTTATGAATGCTGTAAGGGGCATCAAATGAGAACAGTCTCCGGGCAGGAGATCAAAACTACACATGTGCAGAAGAAAAAAGAAAAACTGAAGAGTGATACTAATGTAGGGTTTACCCTTGGTAAACCCGACAAAAATGAATATTTCAGTGAAATTTCTTTTGCCGATATAGCGCATGTTTGGCCTGTATATACAAAACTTATCTTATAAATAACAATATGTGTAATATTTCAAAAATATATGAAGATTATTTTTTAGTTTTTACCCTGTCCCATTAATGTTGTCTTCGGCGTTACCGGTACGTTATATTGATGTTGAAGACACATTCAAAGGAGGGGGCCCTGGCGCGATAATCACGTGATTAGTTAGCAAAGTATGTTTTCCATTATTGATCTGGGAAGGTTTCAGCGCATACAAGAGAACGTCGATCACTAAGATTCCCGGTTGTATTTCATGTATACGTCCATATGCATCATCCGAACGCATGGCACGATCATACGTAGAAACTTCTGCT
>JAVTVY010034858.1:0-13746 GCA_036873755.1 Hanleya hanleyi | reverse complement strand
ACAATCTGTTATGTGTTTTAATACCACCCGACGCGGACATTTATGCCCATGGTCGCTTATGACGGATTACAAGCGTCTGGTCCGTCATTCATAATTCAGCCGTCGTCCATTTAAGAATATCCGCGTCCATAATTCAAAGACTTATTCCATATTCCATATAACAGTATTAGCACCAAATTCAAAAAGACAATCATAGTAGACATAAACATAGGCTTGTTTCCTGCAAGAGAGAAGCGGTCAACAGTTTTCAATGATGCCGGCAAGACATCATGATGTTCCAAAAATATCAAATCCGTATCGCTGATCAGTATCCTTAATCCATAATATTCGGTGTAAAGTCGTCATCTAAAGAATGATGTATCTCGGTCACGCTTTGATTGTGACTGTTCATATGAGTACCATGAGGATCTTGAAGTACATGGGTTCATACGGCCCCTAGCCCCGGGTTAAGCGGAATTAGACACAGTCTCTTAGCTCGATGTATTCTTGACTTATAGTGACGTTTTTTACTTCCCTTTTAGAGAGGTTGTGAATGACGTGACCACACGGTCCCTAGAACCGGTGTGAAAGGGAAGGATATCACAGAAAACAATGTCTCTTTTTAGGTGTTTCTTTTTCGGAAAGTATGTCTTACTGACTACAAATCAGGAGAACTACAGTCTCAGCTCTAAGTTATTAAAAGAAGCTTGACATTTTATTGCTACCGGGCATTCTTCACACCGACTAAAGCGGAATTAGATATAATAGCATAGCACATCACGTGTATGATGATTGTGTCTTTCTTACTCCCCCCAGTGATAGGGCATGATTTATAAGATCATATCTCCACCCAGGGACACGAGCGAACATGTTCATACAATCACACAGTAGCATGGACGCACGTACGGCTTTTCCTGCTTCGTTCATGTCGGTACTGCTATATATAGGGCACCGACACACGTACATCTCATTATATACTATAGACTCATAGAATGACAGTGCATCAGGACGAGTCCAATACGGATCGGTAGATCTACACCCAGACATCTTCATTGCCTTTCCCAGTACGGAGGTAAATGTCAGTCATCTTTTCAGTCGGAACCGATGTAAAAGGGAAGAATGTTCTGTTGGGAAAAAATCCGGCGCCTAATAACCCAGATAAAACATTTTTTCTTGATCTCAACTCCGGTAAGGCATATTTTCTTGAAGAGAAACATATAAAAGACATTGTTTCCGGGGACGGTCTTCATTTCACACCGACCGACATTTGGATTCAAAAAGCTGTGGGCAAGGCAGTACCTACTGTACTCACATATCGGACAAAATAGGCCCAGGCAAAGCTCTGTCGATATTTGAGTTCACAGAGTTCGCGCATATGAGAGCAATCATGATGTTATAGCCTAGCGAACCTATTAACAGATTACAACAAGAGAGCTTCGCCAATCCCAGACCAAGCAATGGCTCACAGTAGAGAGAATGAAACTTCTTATTCGGAACATTCGTGTCTGTAAGGCTCACACGACAATGTGAAACGACTATACACAGAGGTATATGGCCGCGAATTCAGCAGGAATTCGCTATTTACAAATAATTACACAACCATAACAGACAATGCCGATGGGAAGAAATATTGTGTATTTTTCAAGGAAAATTGCAGTCTATTTTTTTCAAACGAATCCGAATTTCCCAGCTGAATTAAAAAACTCCTCAAAATGATCCGTTATATTGTATTTTTCATTGAATAGTTTAGTCCATTTTATCGAACGGCATCTTCAAATTAGCTGATAGCAACGACGAAATCTGAGCAAAGTTCAAATGCCGGACCTAAACGATGATCATATTTTTGCATAAACTTCCTAAACGCATATGTTCTATTTGCGACAAGCGTATCTGTCTCGCTGTAACTAAATGTTTGATTTGGACAATTATTCACTGGGCAATCAGAGCTTTTTCTTGTGGTATAGGCCCCTACAAATGTGCCACTTTATCGACGCAAGTAGTAGGGAGCAAGCATTTAAAGTCTCCTTTTGCCGGGGGAGGTAACTCTTGCATCCGACAGGTGGCGTTGTAGTGGCGGTTATGGATTGCATCAGCATTGGCTGTGTGCCAAGTTTTGACGACTATAGTTCGGTTAACCTTTGACCTTGTATTCCTCCGCGGTGATGCGGTCATGTCTGGCGGTGATACGGTCGCGGGAAAAAGCTTCCGCGGAGAAAAAGTAGTCCCCAGACTTCAAATACGCTGCATGGTCCGATTGGGTCGTATGAGGTATCAATATGAAGCCTTTGTGAAGGGGCATCTGATGGCCTGGGTGTGGGGTTGAAATAGCGCCATTCTGCGCATGCGCGGTGGACCAAGGGTATGGAAATAGACGTTTTGGGGTCTAGGGGAGCCACTAATGGTCCAATTGGGTCAAATGAGGTATCAATGTGAAGCATTCGTAAAGGGGCATCTGATGGGCTGGGTGTGGGGTTGAAATATCGGCATTCTGCGCATGCGCGGTGGACCAAGGGTA
The DNA here is from genome assembly GCA_036873755.1 of Hanleya hanleyi. NCBI lineage: Eukaryota > Metazoa > Mollusca > Polyplacophora > Lepidopleurida > Hanleyidae > Hanleya > Hanleya hanleyi. Next base: position 11,252 of record JAVTVY010034858.1, on the reverse strand, counting down.
TGGAAATAGACGTTTTCGGGTCTTTGTGGGCCACTAGTGGTCCTATGGAGTCGAATGAGGTATCAATGTGAAGCACACATGAGGGGGCATCCGACGGGTGGGTGTGGGGTTGGAATATCGTCATTCTGCGCATGCGCGGTGGACAAAGGATATTGAAATAGATGTTTTGGGGTCTGGGTGGGCCACTAGTGGTCCTATGGAGTCGAGTGAGGTATCAATGTGAAGCCTATGTGAGGGGGCATCTGCCTGGACTAGTGTGTCGTCCGTGTTCAACATTCTGCGCATGCGCAGACAGGGAATTGTGGGAAAAGTGCATTGGAATGAACGTTTTAGGATCTAGGGGAGCCCCTAATGGGCTGAAGGAGCCGTATGGGGTATCAATGTGAAGCCTATGTGAGGGGGCATCCGCCTGGACTAGTGTCTCGGCCGTTGTCTACATACTGCGCATGCGCAAACAGGGAATTGTGAGCAACGCCAAGCTCAACGCTTCAACGCCCTGGTGAATTACCTCAAAAGCTCTGATTTTCATGGAATTGTCACTAATTCATTGGAAATACAGTGACGCCCGTCAACGTCCGCCTTAACGCCCTAGCATAACGCCTTGACGCCATGATATAGACAGATGAGAGAACAACAACAACAAGGATGAGAGAACAACAACAACAACAAGTTTTTTTCATATAGTTTATTTTCCCCTCCATCATAACATACCCACGCTGGGGGAGCCGCGTTGGGTATGTTTACAATTCAAGAATACTCTTGTCCAATCAGAGGCCGCCATTTGGTCCTGCCATATTCGTTCTTGCCCGTTAGATGTATTCTCGGCTGCACTTGTCCAATCAGAAGCCGTCCTTTAGAAAGTCCCATCTTCGACCCTGTTCGCTCTCATCCGTTTGTTCTAATCGTCGTCGGTCAGGCCTGGATATTCGTCGGGCAGCATATCCTGAAACAATTGTTTGCGCATTCTAATCGCATTTGCCAGGGCCTCGGTGGGTGGTAACCCCAGCCCTCTTCCAAGTGACGCTTGGTCTTCATGATGGATCTGTGCGTGGGGTCGCCTTTCATTTCAAGCGGTAGTAAGGTATACTGTTCATAGATCGCCATGGCTGTTTTCCTGATGCGGGGCCGCATTTCGGTGTACGCCTGTTGTAAGTTATCCTGTCCCGCGTCCTCGATCGCTTCAGCGTGAGTATTGATAGCTGCTGTCACAATACGATCCCAGAAGGTAGGTTCTGCCTCACTTTCCTGGGATGTAGGCTGACTATCTGAGGTCAAGCTCTCCATATCAGTAGATAGACTGTCAGCAATATTGGATTCGGTATCAGTCGATACACTCTCATCGATCTCTGTATCAGCATCCGATTCAACGGACTCCTCGGCGTCTTCAATCCCATGTATATTTTTCTGGTGTCGCATCATATCGTAATATCTGGTGAACGTGCGTTCACACTCAGAACAAGTATAAGCCATGTTGACGGTTGAACGTCTACTGTGCGTGTTTTGGGAATACACTCGCTTTCATAGACAGTAACGCCCGCCAACGCCCACTGTTACGCCTTAACGCCCTATATGTACGACTTAACGCTCGTCTCAACGCTTTAACACACTTTCTTAACGCTTTAACGTCGTTTAATGATGCGTTCAAACAAATGTTGCTTTTGTGCTATTGCTCTGACATACGCCGCTTTCCAGTTCATGCCCGAGGTTTTCAACATCGACGCTGTTCTTTCGATTTCCATATGGACTTGGTCCTTGTCCAACAATTTCATATGGGTCACGAGGTCGACATACCGCTGACGTAAAGCCCGTCGTAGTCTGGGTGCCAATCTGTTATGGGCTAAAATTGCGGCTTCTTTTTTCGAATATCCTTTGTGTTGAAACTTGTTTTCTGTGGCCCTCAACGTCTCGCCCATCTCGGCGTCCATACTTTCTTGAACAAATCCTTCCATATCCTCGAGTTCACGTTATGTTCATTCCCTTGTACGGGTACGGGTTGGGCCTTCACGGTTGGGTGATATTCCGGGACTGATGGTATGAAGCGGACCCGCTGTATGGGGGTGGATTGCTGCTGCTGCTCTGCCAGGAGTGGACTCGGCGGATGGTGTAGGGGTATATGACGTTGCGGTGATTCCTCGCCGGGCAACAGGTGGGTCGTCAGCCGACGATCTTCGGGGGTATGGGCTTTTAAATCTACGAACAGGTAGCCGTACGGACGACTTGTCGCCCCTTGAAACGCCTGCATGAAATGGTCGATGTTCTGAGGATAAATTCGACTACCAAACACACGGATTTGTGCTCTGTCAATGGGATTGGAGAACAACACAAAGTCTTGGCAGTTCAAGGCAATATCTCTGGACGCCTTCCCTTGAGGGAAGAGATTCTGGGTTAAATAGATGACGGACAGATTCCGATGATGGGATCCTTTAGTAAACAAGTCGGCGACGTGTGAATTGTCCTTGGCCGCACTCATCAGATCATCTAGCACTACCACCTTGGTCTGCTCGGGGTCAAAGTAATACGGTTCGTTTATGTCGTGGGGAATCCCTGGGACGAAGCTCACATTCTGTAACCTTGTAGTTTCGTAGGCGGGCTGCCATTGGCTATAACACCAAACAACACGGTGTCGAAGCTGGGGTTGCCACACCTGCCTCTAAGAACTTCATCACCCAGGACGTCTTTCCACATGCCGTAGGGCCGCTCACCGTCATCGTATAGGGATGCTCTACTGCTCTTGTTGGACCTATAGCGGGACTCGGCTGTGTCTCTTGGTTGTGTTTGCGTTGAATGTGCCTGAGTATACTATCGCGACGAGAGAAGGTTCTCTGACAGAACGTACACGACATGTTCATCAGTCGGCCAATACATATGGACTCATGATGGACACATCTTCATTCCTATATTTACAGACTCTACCACCACCACACACCACCACCACCAACTCCACCAACACCACCGCCACACACCACCAACGCCACCACCGGGTGTTGACGGGCGTCGACGCCCGGTGGTGGTGGTAGCCCCCGTGTGGCAGAGCTCTTGGATCGGAACTCTCGGAGCTCAAAGCTTGTGGAGCTCAGAGCTCGGAAATGACGTCATCGCAGGCGTGTGTTTCCGTGTGTTTGGTAGTCGAATTTATCCTCAGAACAACACGGCTTCTACTTGTTCTGAGTGTGAACGCACGTTCACCAGACATTACGATACGATGCGACACCAGAAAAATATACATGGGATTGAAGACGCCGAGGAGTCCGTTGAATCGGATGCTGATACAGAGATCGATGAGAGTGTATCGACTGATACCGAATCCAAGATTGCTGACAGTCTATCTCTGATATGGAGAGCTTGACCTCAGATAGTCAGCCTACATCCCAGGAAAGTGAGGCAGAACTTATACCTTCTGGGATCGTATTGTGACAGCAGCTATCAATACTCACGCTGAAGCGATCGAGGACGCGGGACAGGATAACTTACAACAGGCGTACACCGAAATGCGACCCCGCATCAGGAAAACAGCCATGGCGATCTATAAACAGTATACCTTACTACCGCTTGAAATGAAAGGCGACCCCACGCACAGATCCATCATGAAGACCAAGCGTCACTTGGAAGAGGCTATTGGGTTACCACCCACCGAGGCCCTGGAAAATGCGATTAGAATGCGCAAACAATTGTTTCAGGATATGCTGCCCGACGAATATCCAGGCCTGACCGACGACGATTAGAACAAACGGATGAGAGCGAACAGGGTCGAAGATGGGACTTTCTAAAGGACGGCTTCTGATTGGACAAGTGCAGCCGAGAATACATCTAACGGGCAAGAACGAATATGGCAGGACCAAATGGCGGCCTCTGATTGGACAAGAGTATTCTTGAATTGTAAACATACTCAACGCGGCTGCCCCAGCGTGGGTATGTTATGATGGAGGGGAAAATAAACTATATGAAAAAAACTTGTTGTTGTTGTTGTTCTCTCATCTTTGTTGTTGTTGTTCTCTCATCTGTCTATATCATGGCGTCAAGGCGTTATGCTAGGGCGTTAAGGCGGACGCTGACGGGCGTCACTGTATTTCCAATGAATTAGTGACAATTCCATGAAAATCAGAGCTTTTGGGCTAATTCACCAGGGCGTTGAAGCGTTGAGCTTGGCGTTGGCGGGCGTTGCTCACAATTCCCTGTTTGCGCATGCGCAGAATGTAGACAACGGCCGAGACACTAGTCCAGGTGGATGCCCCCTCACATAGGCTTCACATTGATACCTCATACGGCTCCATCAGCCCATTAGGGGCTCCCCTAGATCCTAAAACGTTCATTCCAATGCACTTTTCCCACAATTCCCTGTCTGCGCATGCGCAGAATGTTGAACACGGACGACACACTAGTCCAGGCAGATGCCCCCTCACATAGGCTTCACATTGATACCTCACTCGACTCCATAGGACCACTAGTGGCCCACCCAGACCCCAAAACATCTATTTCAATATCCTTTGTCCACCGCGCATGCGCAGAATGACGATATTCCAACCCCACACCCACCCGTCGGATGCCCCCTCATGTGTGCTTCACATTGATACCTCACTCGACTCCATAGGACCACTAGTGGCCCACAAAGACCCGAAAACGTCTATTTCCATACCCTTGGTCCACCGCGCATGCGCAGAATGCCGATATTTCAACCCCGCACCCAGCCCATCAGATGCCCCTTTACGAATGCTTCACATTGATACCTCATATGACCCAATTGGACCATTAGTGGCTCCCCTAGACCCCAAAACGTCTATTTCCATACCCTTGGTCCACCGCGCATGCGCAGAATGGCGCTATTTCAACGCCACACCCAGGCCATCAGATGCCCCTTCGCAAATGCTTCACATTGATACCTCATACGACCCAATCGGACCATGCAGCGTATTTGAAGTCTGGGGACTACTTTTTCTCCGCGGAAGCTTTTTCTCGCGACCGCATCACCGCCAGACATGACCGCATCACCGCGGAGGAATACAAGGTCAAAGGTTAACCGAACTATAGTCGTCAAAACTTGGCACACAGCCAATGCTGATGCAATCCATAACCGCCACTACAACGCCACCTGTCGGATGCAAGAGTTACCTCCCCGGCAAAAGGAGACTTTAAATGCTTGCTCCCTACTAGTTCATTCAGTCGTGCTAGTCAATGAGATATAGTCGACAAACTGTTCACTCAATCGTGCTAGACAAAGCGGGATAGTCGATGAATAGTTGACTCTCTCGTGTTAGACAATGGGATATTTTCGATGAACATTTCACTCAGTCGTGTAGAGACAATGAGATATAGTCGATCAACAGTTCACTAAGTCGTACTAAACAATGAGATATTTTGATCGTAAATAATTCACTCAATCGTGCTACTATATAGTCGTGATAGAGGTAACATGGTCGTTGCTATAAGCAGTTCACTCAATCGCGTTAAGCAAATGGAATCGTCAATAGTCCATTAATCTTGCTAGCAATCCGAATTTTGCATGCACTATAAGTAATAGTACGGGTCCTCGGTAGGCGACACTGGAAATAACCAAGAAGAGCATGTCTGTGGACTGACCCGCGAATTTCAGCTGTAGTTCGTATAAAATCAATTTTCTCTATTTATTAACCCAGAACGATTATTTGAACTGGTGATACCTGGCATGTTTTCAGGTAATATTTGCGAAATTATACATTATTCTATGCATAATGACACTTTCTTTGAAATAATGGGAAAATATAGTACATATGTATAAAATTATGCCAGCCATTACCAGTTTAAAATATCGTCCTGTGTTAATGGATAGTGCAAAGTGAATCTATACGAACCACAGATGAACTCACGGGTCAGTGCACAGGCTCTTCTTTCTTCTCTCTAGCGGCGATATGGGGTGGATAATTATGTACTGGGGCCGTTGATGAACCGTCCACTCAATCTATCGTATTAATCTCTGTAACGGGCACGGGCAAGTTCTTATACGAAAACTTAAAATGGCCTGTTGCTTAAGGAAAGATGAGTGGCAGCTTCCTTCACTTACTTATTTAATTTCAGACTTATAATGTTCGTCTAAAACAACAATGTGAGGAAGCGAGTCGAGATTAATTTCTGATAATATAATCTGGCTTGTGAATAATTATAAATTACTTGTTATCTAAAACAACATGCCAGTATCCCATGTCGCGCGGTGTGTTATAATGAAAGAGTGAATTGACTCAATTAGCATTTAATGTAGCAATAGAAGACGCAGTGTACCTTTCCACAATTTCGATACAAGCTTTGCCCTACGTCGGCCATCTTGGACGTGAAAACGTCTTTTGACACTCTCCGCGCAGGGCTGTTCTGACATATGACTGCACGGGGAACAGCCTAAAACTGACGAGATTTCCTGAAGTATTTTGCTAATTATTCCTGAATCAGGCAGCAATATTGGGCCAAATTCACCGCAGCTTAGCAAAGCATGATTTGCAAACAACAGTAGGCCTAGACGAGCCCATAATTCTTTATCGGCAAACAGTTCACCTTGTTAAGAGACAACTGAATTTTTATATTTAAAAGTAAATAAACATCGTGTTTAATAGAACTCAAAACGGCACACACATCTATAGCCGGGTGGATCCAGTATGTTTGATAAAGAAGATTGGCCTGGCAAACGTCGTTTTGGTTCTGGGCATAATGGGAGACAACCCTGTTGTCGAAGGTTGATTTATCCAGTGAACTCCGTTCAGACAGTTGAAATTTTCAGTCAAGGTATTCTGTCGAGCGCCTGGAAACATCAAAAGACTGTCTCGCGACGAGATTGTAAGTATCCGTTAACCAATCAATGTCAACCCGAAAAGGCAGAATTGTCGTGATTGGCTCATAATGAGATCTCGGAGAATACCGGCAAACAACTGGCACGAATTGTTCATAGCGTTACCACTAGATGGTATTTCTCTGATATACCTTCTTGATTTACCTAGGTTGTTACCAACAGTCTAGCACATCTTAATAATAATAACAATTACACAACCACCTCGTAAAATATCTTTCTCGATATAACCGGCAAGTCTGTCAAGCCTCTTCTGACGGTCTCCATTTGTTCACCTATATGGTAGTCGTATTGACTGATGGCCACCATTTCCACAGCTTCTGTTACTTGTATATCCGACACATTTGAGGGAGATCTGTCGTGGATTCCCCTGTTTAGTCCATGTTCATCAACGTGATTCCGTAAATCCTCCGGCGCTTCGAACGACACAGATTGAATAGTGTCTGCAATATTCCCATTGGCTAAGGACCTGTCATGTGATTCCTCGAATGGTCGACCATTATCCTGATGCATCACGGGAGAATTCGGTTGGTTCCGGTCACCCTTTAACTGACAACTATCTCCGTTGATGGGCTCAGCACGTCTGTGAGACTGAGATTCCAACTCGTAGTCTTTGACCGGTCTCTGTCGCTTCTTGTGGATAACATAAATAAGGATGAAGATTAAGCTGGTAACGATGATACCACAGACGCATCCTATAGCAACAACAACTTCTGTTGGCAAGTCCGAGTTTTGTGGATCTTCCTTAAATTGATCCATTGCTGATTTGACCAATTTCCACAACTCTTCCTATGGTACTATGCCACGAAATGCCTCTCCCTGAAAATGCGAATCTCAGGTTGCGGTTTCGATATAAATCTTCTGGTTCCCTTTCGTTATATGGAATTGTCGCTCACTTAAGTATAAAATTAATTTTGAAGTAGATGAAATTCACAAAATACGGCAGGTCAGTAATGTCCAATACTGTTCGTGTACATGTATGTCGGTCTGTCTCCGTCTTCATCGCACGGGCAAGTTCTTTTATGAAAAATTCAATTGGCCTTTTGCTCGAAGAATGACAAGTGACAGCTTGCTCCTCATATTTATTGATTTGAGACTTATAATGTTCGTCTAAAACAACAATGTGAGGAAGCAGGTCGAGATTAATTTCTGACAATATAATCTGGCTTGTGAAGAATTATGAATTACTCGTCGTCTGAAACTACATGCCAGAACCCATGTGGCGCGGTGTGTTATAATAAAAAGAGTGAATTGACTCAATTAGCATATAACTTAACAATGAAAGACACAGTGTACTTTTCATTGCCTACAGCATGTAATAGTTATGAGCGCACTATGACTTTCCACTTCATTGTGACGCAAAACAGCTAGTTGGTGATTTTAAAATCTGGAACTGTTTAGATTTTTATCATGTATTTTCTTTGCGGATAAATAAGGGGACAATCCGTTATGGTTTGAATAAGTACTAAAATCTCTAAAAATCTGCGTATCGTTGAATGACCAGCTAATCAAAATGGGCGCTCTGGACTATCTCAAGAGTTACCGCTGTTCTTGGTAACCCGCTGTTCTTGGTAATTGATCACTTTTCTTCCTCAAATTTACGATGTTCATCGTAATTTCATTTTTGTGTATTGGCGATTGTAACGAAAAATATAATAATATAAGCAGCCTAAATAATTTGATTGTGCGTGTACGTCAAAAAAACGGTCCAAACTCCGTAGAAGTTCCACGCTGCTCACGCGCTTGTATCATCGTCATATTCTCTCCACAGCTCAAAGCTTTGTTGCAACGCGTTTTGTCACAAATTTCACATGCAGGATCAACGCTTTTTGTCACAACTGCTCATTTTGTCACAATTGCGACAGAACGCGTTTAAACTGCATGCAGATTCAACGGGTTTTGTCACAATTCGGGTTATGTCGTGCGTCGCGATTTTCCAGGTTAATCTATTGGCAGACCGCGACGGCGACGCGAAGTCATCTTAACATACATAGATGACATAGGCGCTCCAAAATATTTTCTCTCATATATGCAAACCGTACGGTATCCCTATCGATAACATTGTCGACACATTAAGAGATATATTAGATTATTGGAATTGCAATAAATTAACTCACCAAACAGATCATATATTTTCGGAAAGATATTCATTCAGGTAATCGGAATTTAATGACAAATTTGTTTTTCTGATTACTACAGCTATTATTTGAGTTATTTGAGTTATTTGAACTTAAAAGGAGCGCATTGTGAAAACGTAGCCTTCAAATGCCAATACCTTCTAAAGTAATCTTAAATATTTGAGGATATTTTTCGTCATTTAAAAAGTGATCGTTTAAAACAGTATATATTCGTTATTTTGGGATTACTCTATTTTAGTATAGCACATATTCTAGTGCTGATCAATCGGTCAAGTCCCATACGAGATACGAACCAGCCCCCTCCAGAGTAAGGCACACTTCACCGCAATACCACCGTCCACACCCCCCAAAACTCTTGTTTTGAGGGCCGGTGATCTAAACACGGTTATAAGAGCGGATGGATTTGAAACCACAGTCTACTTCAACAGACTACTATTTAAATATTATATAGGTCAATGCCGCAGTCGACGGACCAACACTGTAGAAAAAGAGTGTTGGTCCGTCGACTGCAGCATTTTTGGTCCGTCGACTGCAGCATTGACGGTAGATAGGCGTACCTGTGGCTCTTGTGTCAAAATGTGCTGCTATCATAGGTCCCTTAACCACACCGCCAACAATCCTCGCGAGCCAGTGTATCGATCGATCTGTTGGCATCCTCTGCGAGGATTTAGGATTTACCTGGACTTGTGAAGATGACCACCAACGAGCCTCGCGCAAAATACGAGGTAGATGACCGGTGTTCTTGACAACGAACATACAGTACCAACCCCCCTGATGAACATAACGACACAGGTCACATTGCAGAATACATAGGAATATATTTTTTGTCATTTAGAAAATGATCGTATGTTTGTTATTTTGGGATCACCCTCTCCTTGTATGGCACAGATTCTAGTGCTGAAAATGACAATGAATCTGTGCTACACTAAGATAGTATAATCCCAAAATGGGTCTTACTAATCACCACAACGGACCCTCAAATTACCACAAGGGACTACAACAGAGCGCCAAATTACCACAACTGACCACAACATACCACAACGGACCCCAAGTTACAACAACGGACCCCTAACTTACTACAACTGACTCACAAAGGACCCCCAAATTACCACAACAGAGCGCCAAATTACCACAACTGACTACAACATACCACAACACACCCCCAAATTACCACAACTGACCACAACTTACTACAACGGACCCCCAAATTACCACAACAGAGCACCAAGTTACCACAACTGACTACAACATACCACAACGGACCCCAAGTTACAACAACGGACCCCTAACTTACTACAACTGACCCACAAAGGACCCCAAAAAGGAATCCACATATACATTAGGTTGGTTGTATTAAGAGTATCTACCATCTTAGCATTGTTGTAGTACCATACTGATTACTTTTAATGTTTGAAGAGTTGTGGAATAACAAAAAGTTCTGTATATGAAACCTGTGTTGAGCAAACCGCCTTGAACGATGGGACGTGATTATTGTGCGTGCCTTAAACATTAATCAAAACTGCGGAATCGGGCGGGAAGAAACCTGGGCAAGCAATGAGGAAACAGACGGGTAAAACCAAGAGGTCCACGCCAGCACAATGTGGTCGATAACTACCGGATAAATCCGTGTATGGTACATAAACAAAACTATGGTACATGAACTGAACCTTTTGAAAATACCGGCTTGCTACTTGTTGTGAGTGGTTTCAAACTCTGATGTTGTATTTGCAGTGATGCTTCACACTGTATTATGCTTTGTTATTCATATTTTTTAATGAAATGGAATCAATCTCATCACTGCATATCTTTCTTATTCACCATACCAGCTGTTCTTATTCACCATACCCGCTGTTCTTATTCACCATACCCGCTGTTCTTATTCACCATACCCGTTGTTCTTATTCACCATACCCGCTGTTCTTATTCACCATACCCGCTGTTCTTATTCACCATACCCGCTGTTCTTATTCACCATACCCGCTGTTCTTATTCACCATACCCACTGCCTTAAAATTTATTGAAAGACTTACCAATTTTCAGATAGAGCTACAGTTGCTTCTAAAGAAGAAAGTATAATTCGATACCATTTAGAATTCTTTTTTTTTTTCGGGTTTTTCAAGCGAATTAACATGAAACTATGATGGCCGAGAAGGGACATCGCTGTATTGTGTTAATGAATCTGGACCGACACACGAAGGCAGGATGCGAAGTCAGGATGCGAAAGACGAAGGCAGGATGCGAAGCGCGAAGTCAGGATGCGAAATAAAAACATGAAGCGCGAAGTTACGTAGTAACCTCAGCTGGTGCTA
>JAVTVY010034857.1:0-14856 GCA_036873755.1 Hanleya hanleyi | reverse complement strand
TCGGGTCGGCTCTAGTCCTTCTATCTAGTGCATACTTGTACTTTTAGTACAACAATTGTCATATCAGAAAGATGCATACGGCTAGTGAAAAAGATTTGAGCCTGGGAACATGTTTTGCCGGCATCTCTGAAAACTGTTAACAGTGCTATTATTGGATTAGATATTTCTTCAAAGACGCTGGTTGTCTACTGAATGTCGGATACGAGACTTGTATTCCCACTTACCATATAGAATATCCAACCTGGAACAAACAATACATGTACAAAAACATTTCATTCCGTGGTCTTTGTCAATAGGAATACAATGGGTTACACCGTCGTGTAGCAAAGACGCTCTAATGATCCAGACAACGGTATGCTAAATGAGGCTTACAACAAACAATCAGTTCACGCGTGCGTGCTGAAGGCGGAGATAAACAGTCTGCTGATAACGATGTAGGCAGCAGACCATCAAAACTGTGTTATTCTCTTTGATTTCTTGACAATCGGTCAGTGGATACATCTAGATCGATATATACCCAGGAAAAGAATGATCAGCATCACACTTGGATAAGGAGTGAACACATATTCAATTGAAAATAAAGCGGTCAATATGTCTGGTTTACAATATTCGCCCAGGACCACGAATGTGTTCTAGTGCAACATTTAGAGACGCCAGGATAGACACGGGCGTCGTTTTCATTTAAGTTTGAATCGTTGTAGACAATATGACTGGTTAACCCTCTCCCCCACAAATTATGCAATATTACACATTTTAATGTTCTCATAGATAGAATTTCCCCGACAAAATGAAACTTCCAATAATTTACCCCCCAACAGATGCAATCTTTTCTTTTAAGGAGACAATTTACATTTAAAATAGAATATCTGAATTACGGTAATTTGTGGAGATCTTGTGGTAATTTTGTTAGAGCTTGGCTATATGGTTGTCACAGGCATAACGCTAGGAAAGTATCCATTATCCATATCCATTTTACGGGTATTAGTTTTCACTGTCGAATAAACACCTGTCCATACATCTAGCTCTAGCTAACCTGGCACACATTGGTATCGAATCTCGTCTTACTTTATGTAAGAAGAACGTGAATCGTCTTTCTTGAGCAATGACACATTCACCGGTGTGGTCTGTTACGTAAGTGGATGTTTATTGTTGTACAAAGAAGACACAGAAATCTGAATCTGCGGTTCTTTGACATATTGATACTTCGTGTAAGCAGACATGGTTGTGTTTGGAATTCCGCTCTCCCAAATGGGTGGTCTCCCTGTAAGAATTGGTATTGTCTGTTTATTTGTTGCAAATTTTTTATTGTTATTTGTTATTTTATCATTTGGTTTGTTGGCCCCTATACCTTTTGAACTACAATTTAGCTGTTGTGTATGGCTGGAACATCGCCTGGTTGATTTAGACCCAGTGTAGATGGCTAAATTAATAATGGTGTTGATATATTGTCCTTACCCTCATTAGTGAGGTGGCTTAGCAAAAAGATCGTGACACGCTGGACCAAAGCACCAAACTTGGCATATCCATCACTTGAGGCGTACAGAACAATATCAGAAGGGGTGCCCATTGCTCTGGGCCGTGTGACGCCCTCTGGCCCCCAAAAGGGCATCTAAGGGAAAATATTATAATTGAAAAAATAGTTGGCTTCCCAATAGCTTCATGATTTTCGTTATCCTTGAGGATAACTTGCCACATTATATCTTTGGTTCCACCGCTACAATAAAATGTAACAAAATTGAAGATGACCTCTATGATGATGTCACAGTGACGTCATATTATAAAAATAAGCCATTTTATTGATGATTTTTCTGATCGATTTTTCAAATTTTGTATTTGTGCCATTTTCTTCGCTCAAATTGCCTTGTAAATCAGTAAATAATCATCTGATATGAAATAAAATATTATTATGCACTTTCACGTAGACAAAATAAACCAATTTCGAAGAAAATACGAAAAAACACAACTGTCATCCATTCTGAATTTACCCATGATGCTCTTCTCCGAGAATTAAATGGCCCTAATATGATTTGCTATATGGACACAGAGTGCCAGCTCTCAACAGTTCCGAGCATCAGAGAAAATTTTATTGGGAAAAGCGGGGGGCGGGGGGGGGGATGAAGCTGAATCCAACAATAGCAATTGAACACAAGATCCTCCCTATTCAGTATCATTTTACTAGTGGATGTGCCTGCAGAACCGGCAACAAATTGGAGTAGTGCACGGGTCCTGAACCATGGACATGTAAATGTGTAAATGCAATGGTATTGTCACCCAGTGGGAATAAGGTGTAGTTTCAGACCCCCGTCCCCCCACAATCTGCCTCTGAACCTGAAATCGTCCTAAGCACTCTCAGTCATGTCAATAGCGACGGATAGAAGTCAACGTGTTATTTTAATGTTAATTTCATGTTCCTGTCCCTCAATGGCCGTTAAATGCAATTTCCGATCCCTTTTCTGTGTCCATTCACTCTCTGAGATCCCTATAGTTATCCTGAAAATGTTTGACAGGCTTTTGACCGAAAAAAACCCCCAATATTGCGGGCCTCTATTTTCAACCTTGGTACTCCCATAGCTATCTTGACAAAGTTCCATGAACATTCGACCAAAGCTGTGTCTATTCAATGACAATATATAGACAAGTGCTACAACATGTTACTTACAAGTATGTTGCGCGGGTGATTGGGTGGGTACAGGTTCCTGTTGTTTCAAAGCATTTTGCTGAGAAGCAACAGGAACTTGATAGTGTGATGGCTAGCACTGTAATACCACTTGTCTTTATTGCACCAGGTAAGCGTCCTGTCTGTGTCTTGTGTGCTGTCCTCAGTGTTTTATAGGGTGGATGGAGGATGTCTGGTTCCATGCTGCTTCATAGATTTCCTCTTGGAAGTAACAGGAACGCAACTTGGCTGGGTGGTGCTTAGTTGGTTCGTCGCGATATAGCTGAAATATTGTTGAAAGCCACGCTAAATTCTATTCACTCACTCACCCTTACTTGTATGTTGCATGTTCTCAGTCCCCATTGGGCGTTAAATGTTCTTTTGATTCCTTCTTGGTTTTAGAGTCCCTTTTCTGGCCATACAGCTCTGTTAGTTTCAGTTTCAGTTTCACCCTCACTGACTCCAACACGCTTCAGGTGAAGGCTCGTACCGTTTCGTCCAAAAATTTTGGCTTTTTTCGGCGGTCACACATATACAAACAGAGACGTGTGGAACTGTTTGCTATTTGCATGTCTGTCTGTCCGAGTTGTATTGATAGGATGGGTCATTGTGAGCAATCTGAGCAGGTCATTACTCGGTCAACTCATTTGAGCGGACCCATAGGCTTGACGGCAGAGTCGATTGCATCTCCACTGTGATTGTCTGTTGAATTGTGTGACTAACCTGTAAAACCACCATATCGTGTAAATCCAATTACGACCAGTTAGTTTCCTAGGATGGACACGAACCAAGGTTTATTGTGTTCACGCGCATCCTTTCGTTTTGGATTTCGAATGTCGATTTACCAACATTGCCACATGCATTTGCAGGCTGTTTTGCAAGATGTGTTACAGATTTAAACCAGCACATGTCTCGCCTCTGTTGCGCAATAGATAAGTTGACCATTCATGTGTGTACTAATTGACAGGGACTATACATTTTTTTCTTAGAATGTGCAGCCATTGTACAATATTTTCACGCATGGAGTTTCTGAATGGAATGACGTCACAATAGTCGTTTAATCGAGGTGAAGCGTTTAACGTTTCAGACTAAAGACATGCTCATCATGCTACATATTTCAAATTTTACGAATGTTAAAACCGACACTCCCTATTCACCCGCATTATTGGGTAATGTAACATACCACTTACGTTCGGGTCGATGCTAGTGATCTGGGTTTTATTTACCCCCCCCCCCCGTTAAAAAAAGAAGCCGGAACGTCACATTAACTTCCTTACAACGACCAAAACCTGTTCCCTGCTCTTATTTTTCGTTGTCTATCTCTCATTCTATAGTTGTTTGAATGCTCTCTGTATCTATATAATACAGGAAAAATGACTCAGAGCTGTTCACTGAAGAGAAAACAAGACTATACATCACCATGATGAGTACATTTCAGACATGGTTAATACAAAGATAAATACACAGTGATAAGATTTTGGCGATAGGAACACCATCGTGTGAAGTTGATCTTCCAAATTTGTTTTCTTGTGGATTTGTGTGCCATCAGCGGCATACCAAACAATATCATGGTTCCTGATGCAGATGGTTTTAGGGGACGACAACCACGTATTAAATCTCGGATCTGTCACCTATATCCCTCCTGCATATGGAGTCGGCGTCAAGCTGTTATTGCCGACATTAAAACGCACTATTTTCGGCTATAACTCAGAAATATTCCATCAAACCGACACAGGTGTGTTTTGCATTTTTGCAATCACATTTGATTGGCATGTTTTATGAAGTCAATATTATGCTTTAGCTGTGTACTATGTCAAGCTTTTTTGCACATTCGATACATCCATGCTGTCTGATTACTTCAGCTTCCTGTTCTGTGGATTTATATTAAAATAATAATAAAAAAATTAACTGAATTAAGCGGTAATCATCACGTGCACATATGTTAACTAGATCGGGAAGAACCTACGGTCAAACGTGTCCCTTCATTGGTGAACGGAGCTCGTTTTCGACAAGGTGCTTGTCTGGATGTGCCCCCATTCTGAGATACATTATACTCTGGAAAACGACGTGGAATTCATTAGGATTAAAGAGTACTGGTCAGTCACATGAATTTGTCGACAGGAGCACCATGATAAATACGTGATAACATACAAGTGGTGGATATATAGAACGGCGTAATCTTACATGCAGTCACTGTGTGATATTCTGACTCCAATTAAACCTGAAACATCACAACACAACCGCCAGATCCGGCATTCAGTAGACAGTCGCCGTCCATAAGGAACTCTCATATGATCAATACAGGGCATCCAAATATCACTAGATTTCAGGGCCGATATATCCTTAGGTTTTTTCCGTGAACGTCTGGATTATATGAATAATCAATATTTACGTTCCATTTTACATTTGATCTATTTCCATTTGTTGACAGTGTCAACATGTTATACGTATTGAAAGCACAATTTAACTTCATGGCATCTTTATTGTTCATCTGGGAATAATTGGATGCGTATCGAGTTGCTATTGAACGCAACATAACAAGAGTATCGGAGAAAGGTGCCCGCATGCTGACAAGAAATCATATGACTTCACAGGACAATATACTGCCTGCATTATATCTAAAATCATCATAATAATCAAAACTGATTCCTCTGATGATTTGTATCCAAGCCAGGCTTTTATTGTAACTGTTCATGTGGACATCCTGAATGGTATGACCACACGGCCCCTAGCACCGGCTTGAGCGGTATTAGTTACAATATTCAAAAGCGATGATGTAATAGCCCTCTGATGGCAGGAAAATAGTTCTCTGATGGAAAGAGATGAAGTATGTGAATAGATGTGACTGAATTTTTTAAAAAACGGTTCAAACGTGGAGATATTAAGACTACAGGGCCTTGCAAGATCAGCAAGACCGTGTTGCTTCGGCATTTTATCATCAACTATCTCGTCATTGTGTTAAACAAATATCCTTGAATATTTTCCTAGCTCAGATATATCACATTCAGCCCTTGATCAAGAACATCAACTTTGATCGAGGTGTGAAATTGTGCCCTACGGTTAGTGTGTCACAAGAAGATCAAAGGCTTTGTCATCATGCTCATATGAATATATAACGAATCTGTAGCATTCGACAGCGTGTCAGCTATAACCCTTCAGGTCCCTGATAATGAACCACTTCGGAATTAACTAGTTCGTGTCAGAAGCCGACCCACCTTAATATCTTAAGCCAAGAGGCCCAATTCTTGCTTCAATTTGAGAAATGCTGTCCGTTGGCGGAGAACATTCTACGTACAAACGACTTATGTATTATTTGTTAAAAAGAAATATACTGGCATTCACATAATGCTAGTATAAAAGTCAGAAATTATACAACGGCTATTGGAAAAAATGATTGACTGTGAATAATGTATAACACCGATAATGAAGTCGTCGTGCAGCATCAATAATGCAGTTGTTTATCAAAACCAAACTAGTCTACCTACACACAACCAAGCTTTACAGGATATGGGTGTAACCTATAACACCAGCGAAATATTCTGTAATATAGCAAGGGATATTCCATGGACAGTGGGCTATGGGAAAATCCCGTATGGCATTAATAACATTTTGCTGAGAAGAAACAGAAACTTAATAATGTGATGTCTAGCACTGTAATATCACTTGTCTTTATTGCACCATGTAAGCGTCCTGTCTGTGTCTTGTGTGCTGTTCTCAGTTTATAGGGTGGATGGAGGATGTCTGATTCCATGCCGCTTCAAAGATTTTTTCTTTGAAGTAGCAGGAACGCAACTTGGCTGGGTGGTGCTTAGTGGGTTCGTCGCGATATAGCTGTAATGTTGTTGAAAGCGACGTTAAATTCTATTCACTCATTGACACTAATACATATTCAACTGGAGCTATAGATAAGGTGTATTCCAGTTTTGAGGACTTTTTGTCAGTGTAGTAAACTGGTAAAACCAATCAGTGAAGGATGTTGATCTGAGTACAATAAAGAATATCAATATTTTTAGAATCTGCAA
This sequence comes from Hanleya hanleyi, assembly GCA_036873755.1. NCBI lineage: Eukaryota > Metazoa > Mollusca > Polyplacophora > Lepidopleurida > Hanleyidae > Hanleya > Hanleya hanleyi. The sequence continues at coordinate 8,178 of JAVTVY010034857.1, read as the reverse complement.
ACCATTTTGAATACACTAAAATCAACCTCCTAGCTGATCTAAAAGCAGCAATTGTCTCATTGATTCATTATGGCTGGCTTCCTCGTGAGGAATGTTGTTTTGCAACTGAGAATATCTGTTGAAAAGCTGTACTCAGAAACATAACTATGACATCGAAAAAATAATCGGAGACACTAAAATAATGTTCTAGAGGATTTAGGAACAATCACGCAGCAGCTTATCGGTAGCCATCATAGCAGCCATCTTAGATATTAAGACTTTCCCAAGGATGTAGCGGAGGCATCTTCTTTATCTGCACATTTGAAAGATGAGACAAGCATTCCAACAATATTGGGTGAACGATACTGTCTGGTTAAAAGACTGAATAGGGATTCTTTGTTGACCGTCAGACTATATAGTATAGTTAATGTTCTATACTACATATTTGATTAATGTTTGTTCTTGTTACTTTTTGATGGTATAATAGTTGTTATGTATCATGTATAGAGCGTGTTTTTTTATGCATTGACTGGTCTTGACGTTCATACACTGTACCGTACATTTTGGATCTCAGACCCACCGTCTTCTCTACTCTACAAATTCACACAGGAGGACGAATAATTATATCTTGCTGCAATCATTGCAGCAAGACCACTTCACCACCTCTCTATTGTAAGAAAAACTACCATGAAAAAATGTAATGCATGTTTGGAATTGGACTGTCAACCGGAAAGTCTTTCGATTAATGAAGCGGAAATTCTTCTGTGTACGACGGCTGAATACTGACTGTTGGATCTGACGCCTAACCTCATTATTCCCCAAATGATCCCGTTATTACATGTGGTCATGGTCTAGTTATAACGTACTATGTGTAGACTTATTCGGCCTGAGGTGTATAAATATGGAAAAGTGACCCAATTGTAGAAGCTCCAATCCTGTGTGGCCTGGTGGTGTCATAGACGGATTTGAGGACCATCCAATCACTATGTTTTTTTTTTCTGGACAGGTATCACATACACGATAATCTCTGTTTCTGATAGGGTAGAAGCAGTAATGCGTGATGAGAACAATATATTATTTTGTTGCGAGAATAATATTATGCGAATAACATAATCATTTTGTCTTTTACTCTTTATTTTAAAGTATTCCATCTAAAGTATGGTAAAATAGAAACAGATAATGAACTCACAGAGTTATCACTCTAAATTAGGATGAGTATTCACGTTTGATCACTTGGGCCTATACCATGTACACGGCATGCAATTCAATCGAAAGTATTTAATGAACACAATCTGAATTCTTGAGAGATCAAAGCTGTGAGTATCTCCAAGACTGTTGAACAATTTAGCACAAACGACGTTTTTCTGGTTGATGGTTGATGATTAAAACGATCTCGGGTCACGAAGATGCAGCGCACCGCAACGGACAGGCTTATTGCTTACCCTTAGGAGAACAGAGTTCTCTCCTGAATGCGAGGAAGAATTGCTTCGATAACCTCTCCGGGAGATTACTCTTTCAATTATTCATAACCGACAACGGTCAAAAGGATACTGACCCATAAATGTAGAAGGATATAAGGCTAAAGCATACTCAGTGCCACGTGTAAATATATTCAGCAACGAAGGAAACAATTATAAGCCACAGCTAGAAGACACGGTGTAAGCTTCTTGTCAAAATGACGGTTTGACTGGGTAATCTTACTATAATCTAGGAAACCTCCGTGTGTTTGCAGCGTCGACTCTCCCACGTCGAACTTTAAGACAAGATAGACGATTAAAATTTTAAAACATTTAACTACCGATTTCTGGATAGTAATATTTCAAGAGGACCTGCAAAGGGTGTATACATATGTCGCTTGGTAGCGTTGACTAGGTCATGTGCAAGCTGACGATTTCAATCAACGACACACAATATTACTGATGAGACTTGTCAAATATCGAGCTCTGACGGCAAAATACGATCGTGGCGCTACGTTTCGTAACTGGTGCCTAATTCCGCTTAAATCAGGCATGAATATCCTGCGTTTTGCATCTCCATGATGAACACACGCTATAAAATCATGACTGAGATACATACTCTGGAGAATGGCTTGAAAATTCATTTGGATAAAGAATGATGATCAGTGATTAGGATTTTATGTAAAGAATGTCATCAGGTCTTGCTGACATCATTGAAAACTTTTGACCGCTAAATATATCATGTAGCATTTTTTTATTATTTCATACACACTTGAAAGTGGCGTTAACTGTCATACATATAAAAGGTCGTTCGATTATTGACGCGGATTGTTTTATGGACGACGGCTGAATATTTAATGTTGGACGTGACACTTGCTATTCGTAGCCGTTAATTGAAAGGTTATTGGGATGGCGGAAATGGGACAGGAGTCTAACTGCGATTTAATGCCCAAAGAGCCAAGTACATGTGCTCGCACATACATTTACACTTTACTGATTTTGCATGTTCACATTTGTTCTCGCTCTAATATAATTTACCGAACCGTTTCTGTCTGTTTCTGGTGCCCATCATAGAGTTACAGTTATGGTCGAAAGACCATGAAACTTCGATATGACAGTATCGGGGTAAATCAGGATAACCTAACGAGAAAAACAACTAAAAGGGCATCTCACGCCTAATTGGGGCCGAGCTAAGTAGTAGGTAAACAGCAAATTGACGCATATTGACCTCAGAAATTTGCATATTTTGTGGAGGTCACGTGGAGGTCACACAGCCAATGAGAAGCGAGTATTTTGACCTCTGACCAAAAAGCTACCTCCAGCACAGGAGAGTTCCAAATTTGCATATCACGTGACCCAGGTCAAAGATGTATTCCTCCGCGGTGATGCGGTCATGTCTGGCGGTGATTCGGTCCCGCTTCCGCGGAGAAAAAGTAGTCCCTAGATAAAATGGTCCGATGGGGTCGAGTGAGGTATCAAAGTGAAGCTTATGTGAAGGGGCATCTAATGGGCTGGGTGTGGGGTGGTCAAAATGGCGGCGTGTGGGGTGGTCAAAATGGCGGCGTGTGGGGTGGTCAAAATGGCAGCGCAAGGGAGCAAACGAGGCGGTGGGGAGGTCACGGGGAGAAAAAACCCTCACATTACCCTAAAAAACCTCTAAGCCATATAATAATAATAAACATAATCTATAGGTGTTGTACCATGTTAATAGGATCAGTCTAGCATCTGTACCACCCTAGGGTCGAGCGTTTATTGTCCCGTGTATCTCCGCAGAAAATCAACAAACAAAATGGCGGCTCCAGGATGGTGTGGGTACGCCCTTTCCACATCACGGCGTCGATCATAGCGCCATCTGCACACACTGACGCAAGGGAGACAACTCGTGTGGCCCAAGGGTATGGAAATAGCCGTTTTCGAGCTAGGGGAGTTACTACTGGTCCAGTGGGGTCGAGTGATGTATCAATGTGAAGCCCAGGTGAGGCGGCATCTAATGGGCTAGGTGTGGGGTTGACATATCGGCCTTCTGCGCATGCGCGGCGGCCCAAGGGTATGAAAATAGCCGTGTTGGAGCTAGGGGAGTCCCTAATGGTCCAATGGGGTCGAGTGAGGTATCAAGGTAAAGCTTATGTGAAGGGGCATCTGACTGGACTAGTGGGGTTGAACTATCGGCATTCTGCGCATGCGCGGTGGCCCAAGGGTATGGAAATAGACGTTTTGGAGCTAGGGGAGTTACTCATGGTCCAATGGGGTCGAGTGAGGTTCCAGTGGGACCTGCATATGGCGTATACATATCTCGCTTAGTAGCATTTGCTAGATCCTGTGTTAAATGTGATGATTTTAATCAACGTCACAAAACATTGTTGCAGAAACTTATAAAACAGGGCTATTCCACCAAGCGCCTCCACTCAAAGTTTCTCAAATTTGGCGATACATATCGCATGCTGATAGCAAAATACGAACGTAGCGTGCAAGATCTATGGGGCTACGTTTCCTAACATGTGTCTAATTCCGCTTAACCCGGGGCTAGGGGCCGTATGAGCCCATGTACTTCAAGATCCTCATGGTACTCATATGAACAGTCACAATCAAAGCGACTGAGGTACATCATTTTTAGATGACGACTCTATAACGAATATTATGGATTAAGAATACTGATCAGCGATACGGATTTGATATTTTTGGAACATCATGATGTCTTGCCGACATCATTAAAAACTGTTGACCGCTTCTTTCTTGCAGGAAACAAGCCTATTTTTATGTATACTATGATTGTCTTTTTGAATTTGGTGCTAATACTGTTATATGGAATATGGAATAGGTCTTTGGATTATGGACGCGGATATTCTCTAATGGACGACGGCTGGATTATGAATGACGGACTAGACGCTTGTAATCCAAGTGAAGCTTAGGTGAAGGGGCATCTAATGGGCTGGGTGTGGGGTTGAACTATCGTCATTCTGCGCATGCGCGGTGGCCGAAGGGTATGAAAATAGCCGTGTTGGCATGTAGGGGAGTTACTCATGGTCCAATGGGGTCGAGTGAGGTATGAAAGTGAAGCTTAGGTGAAGGGGCATCTGATGGGCTGGGTGTGGGGTTGAACTATCGGCCTTCTGCGCATGCGCGGTGGCCCAAGGGTATGGAAATAGCCGTGTTGGGAGCTAGGGGAGTTACTACTGGTCCAGTGGGGTCGAGTGATGTATCAATGTGAAGCCTAGGTGAGGGGGCATCTGACTGGACTAGCGGCTCGGGCGTTGTCACCATTCTGCGCATACGCGGTGGCCCAAGGGTATGGAAATAGCCGTGTTGGCATGTAGGGGAGTTACTCATGGTCCAATGGGGTCGAGTGAGGTATCAAAGTGAAGCCTAGATGAAGGGGCATCTGATGGGTTGGGTGTGCGGTAGGAATATCATTCTGCGCATGCGCAGATGCAATGCGGAGCTCTCGTTCAATCAGAAGCGAGTATTTCAAATCCGCCACGGAGCTCTCGTCCAATCAGAAGCGAGTATTTTGACCCGGTGCATTATGGGACATATCCAAGACGGCGGCACGTATGTTCAAGATGGCGGCACATCCGGTGTCGAAAACTGGCCATTTCTGTCGGGATGTGGTCACCTAGTGTCGAAAACTGGACCCTGTATGGGTCCCGCTCTACGTTTTGGAGCTAGGGGAGCCACGAATGGTCCAATGGGGTCGAGTGAGGTATCGAAGTGAAGCATTCGTGAAGGGGCATCTGATGGGCTGGACTATCGGGATTCTGCGCATGCGCAGTCTGGCTGTAGTATAGAAATAGACGTGTTGGGGTGTAGGTGGGCCCCTAGTGGGTCGATGGGATCGAGTGAGGTATCCATGTGAAGCCTAGGTGAGGGAGTTACACTACGGTGTCGTATCCATTCTGCTGCGCAGGTCACGTGGGGGTTGTGACGTCACTTCCGGGTTTTTCACTAAAACTACCTCCAAACATAGAAGAGTTCCAATGTTTCCTCTTAGACGTCCGTATGTTCAACCGCCGGGGTGTTTTCCCGCAGCGGCTCGCCCCGGCCCCCCAGCGCGAGCGCGCGCGTGAGTTCTCCGGAAGTGCGCGTCATCCCCGGCAGTGCGCGCGCGGACGCATGTCAGGTCAAATGGTCACCTCCAGGTGAAACGGTCCAATGTCCAATGAGACAATGTTGCGGCATCGCTATAGTCAGAGCTTGAGCACAAAAAAGGGGATTCTATATGAACCTGGGAAAGATGGGTAGTTCCATTTGGACCAATCAGCGGTCGAGAAAAAGAGCCAATCAGCGGTCGAGAAAAAGAACCAATCAGCGGTCGAACAATCAGCCAATCGAATTGGGGTACTCACGGTGTGCTTTCGCTGACGTCCGCGCCTACATCTGTGTTCTTGCCCACCCGGGTAATGTTTTCTGGACATGGATGGGTTACCTTTGGCTCCATTCTAGGCCACTGATTGGCTAATACGGTGTTCAAAACCAGTTTCATGCATTATGCTCATAGAACTTATAGTAATAATCTATACGTGTTGGACGAGTCTCTTCACTCACCGTATACACGTACCTCAATAAAATGCCCGCTCCAAACCTAGACCAAAAACACGTACTTGGTCTGTAGGCTGATTTCATTGGCTCTCTATTTTTACTATAGTGCTCTTGCATTCTAACCTTGATGGGTTACCTAGAACTTATAGTCATAAATATAATCTATACGTGTTGGACGAGTCTTCACTCACCGTATACACGCACCTCAATGAAATGCCCGCTCCAAACCTAGACCAAAACACGTACTTGGTCTGTGGGCTGATTTCATTGGCTCTCTATTTTACTATAGTGCTCTCGCATTCTAACCTTGATGGGTTACATTTTGGCCCCATCCTACACCACTGATTTCAGTTTGACTGAATCTCCACATTGGGCATTGATGCATTATGAATAAAACACACAAGACAGGGTTTTTTGGTGAGATCTCATTTTTTATTCAGTGAACAACAACAACGTGAGAACAACCACGTGAAAACTCAAGCCCAGAACAAGGGGCTTGTAATTAATTGAAGCCCAGAACAAGGGGCTTGCACATTGAAGCCCAGAACAAGGGGCTTGTAAACTTAAGCCCAGAACAGCGGGCGTGTGTACATTGAAAGAACTTCAGCCCAGAACGGGGCTTGTACATTGAAATGATGGGCGGCCCAGTCATAGACGAGTACATCGCGGTCCTCGGCCTTGGGGTACTCGTCAAACATCTGTACGATGGTAGATAAGGGTCTTCCCCGGCATCGATGGTACAGGTAAAACAAGCAATATTGTCCGCACACGCCACTGGTCAGGCTTTGCAACGTTTGACTGTTCCAACACCACATCTCTGTGCCTTGATCCATGAAGTCTGTTAAATCTGGATAGAGGGGTGGCAGGCCGTACGGGTCAAAGTATTCGCCCTGCTGTTCTGTCAAGTACACGGCCACCCAGTGTTCACCGGGCCGATCCATCGGGTCCGTGTTGAGAACGTAAGCAGCAGGATACATACGGTCTAATGGAAACACATCTCGGGCAAACACCCCTTGAAAGACCATACGTGTCTCTGGGTCATTCTCCAGCACGGTGGTTATCTGGTCTGTATCCATGTTAGGTGGAGAAGTCACACAGGACGTTGCGCGCCTTGTCCACTTGAATGATGTTGTCAAACTCGGCGTAGCAGATCACATTGACGGTGGTTGCCAGGGCTCGTGCAAAGTGGATTTCCAACCGTAAGTTGCCTTGCTTGGCCAGGGCCAGCTGATGGTCGTTCTCTAAGGTGGGGGTCAGATCGAAACAGAACAACGTGTATCCGTTCGCGCAGTCCTCCCGACTGATCAAATTCCCTTCGTCCTGGTTGATTTGACCGGTGGCTGTAAACAGGCTCTGATAGGCTCGAATGAAATTCCTCCGCCCAAAGTTCGGTGTTAAGGCCGTGGCTGGCACCTGCTGTCCATCCACATGCAGGGCCACAAAATTGATGCCGAAATGTTGAAAGTCAAACGGATTCTCTGGGTAGGCTCCGCTGAAACTGGTATTTTCCACACAGGCCAGGATCAATCGCTAGGGTAGTTCCCCCAGGAACAGGTTTTCTTTGTTGGCGCCCATATTTCCAGCAGGCACAGAGAACACTTTGGTTTGCACACGTCGGATAGGGTACTGGGCTGGTTTTGTTTCCAATGCTTTCATGTGTCCCAATTGAACGGCTGGATTCGGTTTCACTTTTCGGACATACAGGACTGCGTCTTGGATGACAATCTTATAGTCCGCTGCATGCCCTCTACGTTAGTGGCCATCAAGGCGAAGGTCGGAGGCGCCCGTATCAGTCGGATTTTGATGGGGATCTTGTTCAAGAGGTACCGGTCTTGCATGAACATGTCTGCATGCAGTCGACCCATCATATCCACCGAGGCATTGTTCGCAGTGAAAGCCTTCCGTTTGTTATATCCCCCATTGTCCACCGTGTCCATGTGCTCGGGCGTGTCCTTGTAGAATAAAGCGGTTGTCAGCTGAGATTTTTTAGCCTCTCGGCCATACGACAACAGTGTCTCGATGTAGGCTCGATAGGGGTACGTGTTGGTGGAGTCACTGATGAGTTTGTCGCTGAGAAAAATATCCACCTGCTGAAACATCGAGTGCAGCCGGAGATTCGTCGGGCCCACCGTTGCTTGGTCAGCGATTCTGGTGCCAGCTCCATTGACCACCTTGGCTTTCACATACAAGTAGGTATGGGCTAAAT
>JAVTVY010034856.1:0-15007 GCA_036873755.1 Hanleya hanleyi | reverse complement strand
GTACATTATCTACATGTAAACACAATCTATAAACAGAAAGAGTTTTCAGAGAAACAACAAACACTAAAATCTAAGTCATTAAACTGCTTTGTTACAAATGCCCCCCTCTTCAAAGATTTGGTCCCCAAATTCAAGCAAAAAGTTAAATGAAACTCAAGTGAACTCTACATGTATCAGTCATGTTAAATTGTTCAACATGATGAGAGAAGTAACCTTAACGGTCTAAGTGATCAGGACAGTACTGAAGCAGAATACCAGTTTTGTTATCCATAAAGGAAGCTAATCTACCTTGAGATGCCAAATGTCCACAAAGAACAATATACTTCAATCAATTTTTTTTCTCAATGATCAGTTCATCTTAGGCAATAGAATTGTTTTCATTCAAATGCCAGCCCATTATACTAGAACATGGACCTTTTTCTTCTCATGTTCTCAATATAGTTCTCCATATTGTCAGTTTCTTTTATCGATCATGTTCTCAATATGTTCAACCTGATTTATCGATCATGTTCTCAATATGTTCAACCTGATTTATCGATCATGTTCTCAATATGTTCAACCTGATTTATCGATCATGTTCTCTATGTTCAACCTGATTTATCGATCATGTTCTCTATGTTCAACCTTAGTTATCGATCTCAAAATTGTCCCCAACTATAACATCACAATAGATATGTACTGTTACGGCAATATAGCGGGAAACAGTCTGACATATAGTCACTATATCTACATGTGTGTCACTGACTTTCTCACAAAAGTCCTTGTTTGTTGGTATTTTGAATGCATCGAGCAGTCTTCATCAATATGTTCAATATAGAACGACTGAATATTAATTGGTCACAAACGTCAGCTGATCACTGAACACGCAATTCATTTCATCATCACAAGGCCATCTCATAGGGTAAAATTCCAAAAGTTAAGTCCGCGTGATTTACTCCTCTGTAAACCTAAATGTATATATAAGCCGTAGTTTGGGTAAATGTACCACAACAATATAAATGCTAAACTTCAATTACATGACATTTCCATAAAGGATCCACCTAAACTTGTCACATACAACATTGTTCTACTTCTTTCAGTTTTCTCATCAACATACTTTTGCAACAGTGTTCTCTTTAATACATGTGGATACCTTTAATCTCACTTTTAATTCTTTTCTTCAAATGTGTCCATATATTTTTCACCATTATATCTTATTATACCATTATTATTATCATCTTTATAAACGTACTGGTACACTCGATTCTCTCAATTTTACATTTTATACAGCATATAGCATACATGTATCTCAGATAATCAGAATTTTTTTTCACGTATTTCCATTTCACATCTTTTTGTGTACCTCTTATTTACTTCATGCAAATTTACCTGAGCTTGTTTTAACTCATAAGACATGTAGTCATAACCTGATGTTAAACAACTTCATTCATACATTACATCAACCTCCCCACAGCGCATGCTCCATTTCGCAGGCTCTAATAACATCCCTGCCTCCAATAGCGGAAGTTGACCTTTACTACGTTGCTATGACGTATAGGGGAAACCAACCAACCCACGGTTCAGTTTGAATCCGACCAAACGACTCCTTTAGTGTTGCACATGAGCGAACTACTTTTCATATGCTCTGTCCAGATAAACAGGGAAAATTATCTCCAGATAATTTTTTTTAACGCTAGGTCAACGGAGGTATTATGCAGACTTGAAAAGTAATCAAAATTTTCGTTAAACATCTATTTTACTATATATGATGTCACTTCCGGCGATGTGCGCGAAGGCCCCGAATCCGGTCCAAAAATCTGACTGGTGGCTGGGGTGTTATTAGACCCCCAGCGAGGTGGTTGACATTACATCACAGAAATCATAGTTTACATGTAAATACAGTTACACATTCTGAACTATTAATGACATATAGTCATGACAGTTTTCTTTTGTAATTCTACACACATGTGAATTTTTAACTCAAAACAAAAACATTTACATTGACACTACCGTTTCTAAACAAAAACTACAGTTAAACCACATTTGCTACCCACTGCTTGTAGTGTTTGAGCAAATTTGATCTATATCAGCCACAAGCCATTAATTAACTGTCCATCCAGGATGTTGATTTCTTTTCTGGTGTTGTCTGATCTGCATGTAATTTTTATGAAAAGCTCGAGTCCACTCTTCTTCATCAAATGGTTCCAGGTCTATGGGGCTTATAGTCTATGGGCTTACGTAATATTTTCCAGATTTGTCATTTTTTCGGGTAGATTCTTGGCACTCATGTCTAAACACATCTAGAAAGTTCGCTGATTAAGAAAAGAATGGGTGCCAGTTTTTGCATTAACATTTGGGACCTCCATTTTGAATTCCAAAATGGCCATCATCGAAAATCATTTTTTAAACATAATTGCCAATTATTCATTCAAATGTCATCCAATATTTGTTTCATTTTATCTAAACTCTTATAAAGGGGCCAACCATTCATTGGAAACAAAATAAGAACACTATAAATACTCTAAATTAGCAAAAATCCAAGATGGTCACCAGATTTCAGGATTTGTTTACGTAGCCCCATATAGACCCACATAGTCCCATACTAGGGGTATAGGACCAATGTTTGTCCCACTGGGAAACGTACTTCTAGACATTTGCGGTATGGTTGTTTTGATTTGTTTTGTCTCGTCAAGACAAACATGATAGGAAGTGTCCCGGCACGAAACGGTGAAATTTTTGAAAAAGTTTGAGGTCTGTCTATAGCCCCATATAGACCCATATACTGGGGTATAAGCCCAATGTATGTATAAATCCATACTGGGTGGACGTGTTGGAGTCTAGGTGAGTCCCTGGTGGTCCAATGGTGTCGTATGAGGTCTTATTTTGAAGCTCTCTTGCAGGAGCACTTGACTACACTAATAATTCGTACGTGGTCAATAATCGGCGCATGGGCAGCCTGGCCGTAGTAGTATAGAAAGCAGTCATTTTTGGGGGTGTGTGTGGGTGTGTTTGGGTTAGAGATGGGCTATTCACGGTTCGAATGGGTCGTGTGAGGTATCCATGTGAAGCCTATGTAATGGAGCATCTGGTGGCGTGGATGTGGGGTAGAAATATGGTCATTCTGCGCATGCGCAGCCTGGCCGTAGTATAGAAAGCAGGCATTTGGGGGGGGTATGTGGGTGTGTGTTTGGGGTAGAGATGACCGCTATGGGTCCGAATGGGTCGTGGAAGGTGTCAAAGTGAAGCTTGTGTGGGTTAGAGTCAGAATGGTGTGCTTTCAAATGCAAGTCGCGTCAATCTGCGCATGCGTAGTTGGTTGTAGTAAGTAAAGTGGCCATTTTGGGGCAGTGAAGGAAGGTATTTGGTGTAGAGAGGGACCATCCTTGGTCCGAATGCGTCGTGTGAGGTGTCATTTCGTAGCTCTTGGGGTGTAGACCCCAATTTGAGGGATGTTCACGCCATCTGTGACGTCATTGGTGACGTCATCAGTACGAGTAGTAGCCAAAGTGGACATTTTGGGGCAGTGAAAGGAAGGTATTTGGTGTAGAGAGGGACCATCCTTGGTCCGAATGCGTTGTATGAGGTGTCATATTGTAGCAACGCCCGCTAACGCCAAGCTTAACGCTTCAACGCCCTGGTGAAATAGCTCAGAAATTCTGATTTTCTAGATATTCCATGTAATTGTCACTAATTCTTCGAAATGCACTGACGCCCGTCAACGCTTGTAGTTATGCCTTAACGCTCTAACATAACGCCTTGACGCCATGATATAGACCGGAGAGAGAACAACAACAACAACAACAAGGATGACACATGAGAGAACAACAACAACAAGAAGTTTTTTCATATAGTTTATTTTCCCCAATGTTACATCATACCCACGCTGGGGAGCCGCGTTGGGTATGTTTACAACTCAAAAAGACTCTTGCCCAATCAGAGGCCACCATTTGCATCTATCATATTCGTTCCTGTCCGTTAGATGTAGTCTTGTCCAATCAGAAGTCGCCATTTCAGCAAGTTCCATCTTCAGCCATGCATGTTCGCTCTGAACAGTTTATTCTAATCATCGTCGGACAGGCCTGGATATTCTTCGGGCAGCATGTCCTGAAACAGTTGTTTGCGCATTCTGATCGCATTTTCCAGGGCCACGGTGGGTGGTAGCCCCACAGCCTCTTCCAAGTGACGCTTGGCCTTCATGATGGACCTGTGCGTGGGGTTCATTTCAAGCGGTAGTAAGGTATACTGTTCATAGATCGCCATGGCTGTTTTCCTGATGCGGGGGCGCATTTGGGTGTACGTCTGTTGTAAATTATCCTCTCCGGCGTCCTCGATCGCTGCAGCGTAAGTATTGATAGCTGCTGTCACAATGCGATCCCAGAAGGTAGGTTCTGCCTCACTTTCCACGGACGTATGCTGACTATCTGAGGTCAAAGCTCTCCGTATCACTAGATAGACTCTCAGCAATCTCTGTTTCGGTATCAGTCGATACACTCTCAGCAGTCTCTGTATCAGCATCCCCCTCAACGGACTCCTCGGAGTCTTCAATCCCATGTATATTGTTCTGGTGTCGCATCATATCGTAATGTCTGGTGAACGTGCGCTCGCACTCAGAGCAAGTATAAGTCATGTTGACGGTTGAACGTCGACTGTGCGTGTTTTTGGAAATACGCTCGCTTTTATAGACAGTAACGCCCGTCAACGCTTAGCTTAACGCTTCAACGCCCTGGTGAATTAGCTCAGAAGCTCTGATTTCCATGGAATTGACACCAATTCATCGAAATGCAGCGACGCCCGAGGGACCATTCTTGGTTCGAATGCGTCGGGTGAGGTGTCAAAGTGAAGCCCTCGTTATGTAGACCACGGCTTGAGGGATCTCCACATGATCTGTGATGTCATTGGTGACGTCATCAGTAGGAGTAGTAGACAAAGTAGGCATTTTGAGGATGCGGAGGAAGGTTTTTGGGGAAGAGATGGACCATCCGTGGTCTAAATGGACCGTGTGGGGTGTCCCTCTGCATCTACATGCAGAGAGTTACAAGATGACACCCCACACGGTCCATTTAGACCACAGATGGTCTATCTCTACCCCAAAACCTTCCTCCGCATCCTCAAAATGCCTACTTTGTCTACTACTCCTACTGATGTCACCAATGACATCACAGATCATGTGGAGATCCCTCAAGCCGTGGTCTACATACCGAGGGCTTCACTTTGACACCTCACCCGACGCATTCGAACCAAGAATGGTCCCTCAATCGCTCAAGCACACCCTCACGCACCCCAAAACGCCAGCTTTCGCTACTACTCCTACTTTTGTATGTATGGCCCCTGTGTGATGTCATACCCAACAAATAGTGATATTATCTTGTAAATATTCGATGCAGCAATCAATGCTGAATAATATGTGGCCAACATTATAAAGATTGGATAATAATTATGGAAGATAAGACTATTCTTGTAACCCTACCCCCTATTGTCACAAAAATTGTACTTATTAACACAGGAGTAATTTCGAAGTGATTAAAAGGGTAGTGAGTCCCAGTTTATCGACTGTTAACAAATTGTTTCTTATTTGACATGTCCTAAAGCACATAAAAAACATAGTTTCGGTCTGTAGTGGGGGGTGCAAGGTGAGCCCTAGTAGCTCACGGACTACAGTAAGAAGTTGCACATTCATACCAATATTTCTTAATAATAACGTCGAAAACCGGTTAATATCCATGCAAACGAGTTCAGATGAACAGTTGTCTCAACTGTAATGCATTTCAAACCCAAACTATTTGCGCACATTTCGATTACATGTTTAAAATAATGTTGAATAACAAAAACTCATACAGATCGGCTAAAAAAAGGCGGCCATTTTGAAATTCAAAATGGAGGCCCTAAATGTTAATGCAAAAACTGGCACCCATTTTTTTCTTAATCAGTGATGTTTCTAGGTGTGCTTAAACATTGGTGCCAAGAATCTACCCAAAATTTTGCTTTTTTTACATAAGCCCACAGACTATAAAAGTGAATACTTGACAGAATCCCGGATGTTTGTGACTAGTTTCCTACATTAAAAGCGATGTTGAAGAGGTAACCCACGTGTATTACGGTCCTTAATCAGACTACTACTTACTCCATCAGAAAGTGTGACAGGAGCCTATTCTTTAGCCTGGATTTGTTGAAGGTCTTCGACATTCTCAGAACGCTTGTCGCTCTTCATATACTAGACGTCACTCAGCAAACCTATATATGTAGGTTCTCTTTTCAACATTTCTTTCAATAAGTGACTCTGGAGACACCTTGGATTCTACAATGTCTTAACTTTTACCTGCCTACTACTTGCCTTCAAACTTCTAAAGCAATTATTGTAAGCCATCAAACTTCTATTATGTTATTTAGCTCCGATAAACATTTGCCTCTAAATCTCCTCCGGCAATCTGTGATAAGAGTTCTGTATCTTGCAGCTGGGTAACCATCTTCCATAGACTTGTCTAGAGTGACCGTTGAGCATATATGCAGCACTCAATGAGCGTACATACAGAAGATTGCTCGGTCCTACCAGAGGCTCTGAGTGTTTGGTCTTTAGACCTCTGTTTCCTCGAACCAGCGTTATTTATTCGCTTGTTCTTTCAAGTGTTTTGCTGGGAAAACTTAGATGACATGCTTTGTGCCACTTAGCATGGTTCAGCAACAATTGCGCAGCACTTTCTCATCCTCTTTCATAGTTTACATAGTTTATATATCTTACGATACGAGGTTTGATTTTAAATTAGTATCTTTTGACATTATTTTTTGCAAAGGGTTAGAATTACCAATATATTAATTTCTGAACAACACGAAGGTATATTTAGTCATTTCAATGAATATCCTAGACTAACACTGAACAGAAAGACGGGTATTTACATGTTTGACAGATATACTGGACGCCATCTTGGATTTTTCTAAAACTAGGTCACTGAGGTCGTTCACCGTCATGCCGAATGTTTGTATATAACATGTGCATTTACTATGCCAAGATGGGTCAGCTTCAATCCAGCATTTCACGATTTCATTCAAAAATGGCGCTCAGCCACAATACTAATGCCGTTCTTGTATTAGTAAATTGATGGCCTGAAGATCAACGACCTTGCAAATAAACATGCGGCCATGACTCGGTATTCATAGCCCTGTCAGAAGCACTTGGGAAACACAGTTATTCGCGTATGTCTAAATTATATCACAGCTCAAGTTGTGTATTGTATATATAACGATAAACTAATTGGACATGAATAATTTCCATATCTCGCCAAGTTTCGTCAACCGATTCGCGGCCATCTTGATTTATGATTAAATCTGTCATCGTAACCTATTTGAAATATTCGTTTATGATCTCCGTGCCCCACAAAACATATATTTGGCCACTTCAAATAAGATGTTAGCCAACATACGAGCAAGGATATGACCATTTGAATATTTAGCGGCCATATTGGCGGCCATCTTGGATTTTGAGAGAACAAGGTCACCCAGGTCGGGAACCTACCCGGGATATGCTTTTGCATCCTATGTACAGTAACTGTGGAAAGTTTCATGCTTTAATCCGGTGTGTCACGATTATTCACCTAAGCGACTGGACTAAATTCTCCGTTCATGTCCTTGCGAACTCGCAAGCGATAACTTTGAAGCGCGTTGTGGGATTTCTCCAAAATTTGACATATGCATTCCATGTGACAAGATGTTGATTGGCGTTGCTTTTCAGCAAGATCTTTCTGAAGGTCGCGCCAATGGGTTTTATTCCAACTTTCCGTGGATGTCCGTTCGTGCCCGTTCCTGACCGTGCGAATTTTTCACAAATAAGAACTTCAAACGCTTTTCGTATTGCTCCGAAACCCGGCATATACATTAGTTGCGACAAGACGTCGATTGGTATTTGAGATTCAACCAGATCTGTCTGAAGGCGGTACCACTAGGGTTCGTTCCATCCTTCTATGGGTGTTCGTGTGTGTCTGCATGAAAGCAATAATTCTGAAACGCTTTGTCGGATTCCGCCACAATTTGGCATATGCATTCCTTGCGACAAGACGTATTGTATTGCGTTTCAGCGATATCTGTCTGTGAATGTCCGTGAGTGTCCGTGTGAATTCGTCGCAAGCAATAACTTTGAAACGCTTTGTCGGATTTCACAGAAATCCGCCATATGAATCCCTTGTGATAACACGCCGATTGGTATTGTGTTTCAGAAATATCTGCCTGTAGGTGACACCACTAGAGTTTACTCCGTCATCCGTGTTGCAAGCGGATAATAACTGGAGAACCGCTCATCTGATTCTTTTCAAAATTGGTATGTATATGAGATATCGCCTGGGATTGCCTTTCTCTCATTTCTGGTTACAGCTAGAATCCGAAATTTCGCATTCTTCTCAAATTTGGTATTCATATAAGGTGTTTCTCCTGATTGTGTTTCGCCCACTTGCGCGTACAGGTGGCGCCACCTTGTGGCGAAATCGAAATTCGGTTTTCGGACAATAGCTTGATTACAAGCGTCTGGTCCGTCATTCATAATTCAACCGTCGTCCATTGGCGACTACCCGCATCCATAATCCAAAGAACTATTCCATATTCCACATAACAGTATTAGCACCAAATTCAAAAAGACAATCATGTATACATAAACATAGGCTTGTTTTCTGCAAGAGAGAAGCGGTCATCAGTTTTCAGTGATGCCGGCAAGACATAATGATGTTCCAAAAATATCAAATCCGTATCGCTGATCAGTATTCTTAATCCATAATATTCGTTTTAAAGTCGTCATCTAAAGAATGATGTATCTCAGTTACTCTTTGATTGTGACTATTCATATGAGTACCATAAGGATCTTGAAGTACATGGGTTCATACGGCCCCTAGCCCCGGGTTAAGCTGAATTAGACGCAAGTTACGAAACGTAGCGCCATAGATCTTGCACGCTAGGCTCGTATTTTGCTATCAGCATGCGATATGTATCGCCAAATTTGAGAAACTTTGAGTGGAGGCGCTTGGTGGTGTGGCCCTGTTTTATAAGTTTCTGCAGCAATGTTTGGGACGTTGATTAAAATCGTCACATTTAACACAGGAGCTAGCAAATGCTACTAGGCGTGATATGTATACGCCATATGCAGGTCCCACTGGAATATTACTGTCCAGAAAGGGATAGTTAACAATGTCGAAATTGTAATCATCTCTTTTGTCATACAGTCGACGAGAGAGAAGGCCCGCTTCATTTTTATAGAGATATATGTCTAAATATGATGTGCCTGTAGGGGTATCTGTAGTTTCCTTCAAATCCAGTGAAGATGGATATATATCCTTCACTGCGTCATTTATGACATTTCTGGGATTCTTCTCAAATTTGATATGCAAATACGTTACCATGATATGTCACACGGAATTGCTTTGCGTCCACTTCTCCTCACAGATGGCGTCACTTATTTGGCACAACCCAAAATTTGTTTCAGGGCAATAACTTGAGAACAGCTCATCGCATTCTTCTAAAATTTAGTATTCATATGAGATATCGCTAGGGATTGTGTTTCGCCCACTTGCGCTGCAGGTGGCAAAATCTAATTCGATTTTTCGGGCAACAACTTGAGGACCGTCTTCGGATCCTTCTCAAATTTGGTATGCAGATACCATGCCAGGAGATGATGCTTGGGATTGTGTTTCGCTCACTTGTGCATACAGGTGGCGCTACCTGGTGGCAAATCTAAACTTGGTTTCCTAGCAATAACTCGAGAACCTCTCATCGGGTTGTTCTCAAACTTGGTATACAGATACCAAGCCATGAGATGTCGCTTGGAATTGCGTTTCGCCCAATTGCACCTACAGGTGGTGACACCTGGTCTCAAAGTCTAAATTTGGCTTCCGGGCAATAAATTGAGGACGTCTTATCGGGTTCTTGTCAAATTTGGTTTGCTCATAACATGCCATGAGATGTCTCTCGGGGTTGAATCTCGCCCACTTGCGCTCAAATACCAGCTCGCAGTGTGTATGACAAGCAGCAGTAGCCTCTTTCATGTATACCACTAACGCCAACAACGCTCTCAAATGTATCGCTGCCATTTCGGCGGGGACCTAGCATCCTCTGACTGCCTGTCTAGGATTTTTCGGAATTCTACTTCTTAATCGGATGATGGAAGCTTTGCTGTCCAATTGAGCATGTTCCAGTGTACAAAATAAATGTATAAATTGAGCCAAACTCCTTCTCATTGATGTTACAGTTGATATTCAACTAAGAAGAATTCCAGACAATTGAGCAGATATTACACGCTAACTGGCAGGGACTACAAAAATTCAGGTTTGTACTTTTCTTATATCCTCTCTCTACACGGTAAATAGTTTCAAATCAATCATACAATAGAAAACAATGAACCAGTATTTCGCAGTTCTACTACATATGAGAACATTTATTGACGGGAAGTTTCTCCGATTACAGTGGCTTGAAATTCTCATTGAACATATATGTGTAGGTACGTTTGAAACTAGTTCAGCTTTAACATGTCAAGAGTAATACTGCTTTTCGTTTGTGTTCTTGTCAAACTTCAGTACTTTCAGACAGCCCTTATGTTGCTGGGGGATGGGAAGTAAAAGTGTTATAATGGTTATGCTAATACATGCATTATACTCGGACAAGTACACAAATATGGGGGTTTTTTAACCTGTTTATCATTATTCCCCACTTAATATTCTTAATGAAAGCTGATTATTAATAGAATGAGAATAAAAGAATAATGTTCAATATTTCTTGAGTAGTATTTTCCTTCGAATCAGCTAATCAGTAACAATCTCGTGGCTCTAATTATTATAATTCTAGACATATCAGTTACAAACATATGACAGAAAAACACTTGCCAGCAAGCATGTGTCCACAAGTCCACCAATGGGACATGTGGGGGAGGAGGGGGACATCAAAGAAATCAAGCTACTTGTTCCACCTCTACATCGTCCCATATTTTCTGCATACTATTGCTTACTCATAGTTACCTATCCTGAATAGCAAAGGAGTGATCGAAACTCATTTTCATCGTCTCCCTGTGGGCACCCCCCAGTTAAATTCTGTAGTGCAAAATATCCCCAATCTCGAAATTTTTTATCATCGAATTTTTTCATAGCTTCCAGAATTAGATTCCTGCCTCCCTGGCTAGATATGTACTCGCGTATGCTTGTTACATCCCGAGACAAATAACCTAGTGCTAGACAACTAATGTGCTGTATTTTTTTCCACATATCCGGATGAGATTTCATCTTTAACAATATTAATAGTTGGTCTACCCCTCCTTTGTCAAATATGTGCATCTGTATTTCGGAATCATTTTTGCATAAGTTACACAAAGCCAAGCATCCATTCTCCTGTATTTCCTGGA
This sequence comes from Hanleya hanleyi, assembly GCA_036873755.1. NCBI lineage: Eukaryota > Metazoa > Mollusca > Polyplacophora > Lepidopleurida > Hanleyidae > Hanleya > Hanleya hanleyi. The sequence continues at coordinate 3,666 of JAVTVY010034856.1, read as the reverse complement.
TTCTAGCATGTCTATTCATTGTGAATAATATGTGAATAAGTTCTACAACTCCAGAGTCACAGATCAATGTCTGTATTTGCGGAACATTCAGACATAAGTTCGCAATGGCCAAACACCCATTTATTTGCACTTTTAATTCATCAACATTTCTGTGCATCGCTGCCACCACTAGTTCCATTCCTCCATTGTGACAGACGTACTTCCGCATTTCTAATGAATTCTGACACAAGCGCGCTAGAGCCAAACACCCGTGCTGTTGTACTTCTCTATCACCGTGATATTTGCTCATTGCGTTCAATACTAGGATAATTGCATCATTACCATGGATGTAATTTTGAGTGTCCGGTACATGGAAAAATATTTTAGCTAAAGCCAAGCATCCTGTCTGCTGTACTTCCGGCTCGCAATCGTGTGTTTGCATTGCTGACAACACTAGATGTACCCCTCTCCTTCCAAAGATGGCATTCGGTATAGTTCTACTTCGTGAGCTCTGGCATAAATACGCCAGTGCCAAGCACCCATTACGTTGTACTTCCCACAACCGAGGATGTGATACCATTGCTGATAATACCTGGGTCACTCCACCATGATCAAATACGTAATTTTGTATATCTGGCACACTCTGGCATATGTAAGCGAGAGTTGAGCACCCGTATCGTTGCACTTCCCCCACATCAACATGCCTGATCATTGCGGACAGTACTCGGTTCACCCCGTCATTGGCATATATGTACTCCTTTATAGCCGGCGCATTCTGGGATAAGCGAAGTAGTGCCAGACACCCGTAAATTTGTATTTCCAGATGGCCATCATGTCGTTCCATTGCTGCCAGCACAAGTTCCACACCATTGTTTTGACAGATATACTTCTGTAAATCTGACTTGAACCGACACAATTCAGCTAACGCGCGGCATGCATTAGCTTGCATATCCGACTGAGTATCATACTCTCTGATTGTTGACAATACCTGGTCTACTCCTCCCCTTTGATAGATGTAGTTTTGGATGTCAGGCTCACTTCTGCATAAATCAGCTAATGCAAGACACGCGTAAGATTGAATCCTCATGTGATCTTCATGTGTTTCCATGGTTGATAGTACCTGTTCAACCCCTCCATGTTGGCTTATACTTTTCTGAATGTCTGTTTCGCCGTGGCATAAATAAGCTAGTGTCAAACACCCGTTAGCTTGTAGTCCCAGATCAGTATCGTATCTTTTCATAGCCGTCAATACTCGGTCCGCACCACCCTTGTCAAATATGTATCTCTGTATGTCAGTTAAACCCTGGCATATGTAAGCTAGAGCCAAGCACCCGTTGACTTGTATTGCTCGCTGATTATCATATTTTCTCATCGTCGACAGTACTTGGTCTGCACCTCCATGCCTATACACGTAATTCTGTATATCCACTGCACCCTGACATATGTAAGCTAGAGCCGAACATCCATTTTCCTGCAATGCCCGCTGATCATCATGTGTTCGCATTGCCAACAGCACTTGATCGATCCGTCCCCCCATTTTCAAAGATGTACTTCTGTATGAGTGGTGATGTCTGGCATAAATAGGTTAGAGCCATGCACCCATTCAGTTGAAGCGCCCACTCACTCTCATGTAGTTTCATTGCGCTCAACACAAGTTTCACTCCTCCCCTGTCAGAGATATACTTGCGTATATCTGTCGCATCCTGACATAGGTAAGCTAGTGCCGAACACCCATTTCGTTGCACTTCCTTCCAAGTGCTATGCATGTCCATTGCCAATAATATTTGGTCTGCTCCACCAGTATCACGTATGTATCTCTTTATGGCTGGTACACTCTTACATATGTAAGCTAGGGCCAAGCATCCATGGGCTTGTACACCCATTTGATTATCGTGGAGTTTCATTGCCGACACTATTCTATCCGTTCCTCCGTTCTCACATGTGTACTCCTTTCGCATACGTAAGCTATTGCGAAGGATCCATGTTGTTGCACTTTCCAATTGTTCCAATGTTTGCCCATTGTGGATAATATCTGGTCCAACCCTCCATTGTCTCGGATGAATCTCTGTATCGCTGACACATTCTGACATAAGTAACCTATTGCCAAACAACCAGCCGTTTGTATTTCCCCCACGCTATCATTGGTTGTCATTGCTGACAATACTAGGTCCACTCCTCCGTGTTCATATATGCGCACTTGTATATCTGGTATATTCTGCGATATGTAACCTAAAGCCCAGCAGCCATATTGTTGTAGCTGCGATGTCATGTAATGTCTTTTCATTGCTGATAATACTTGGCCCACCCCGCCTTGTTCGAATATGTGTCTCTGTATTTCTGGTACACCTCGGCTTAAGTAAGCCAGAGCCAAGCACCCGTTAGTTTGTACTCCCCGATGAGCGCCGTATCTTATCATTGCCGACATTACCCGATCCACCGCTGCATTGTCAAATAAGTATTGCTGAATTTCTGGTGTTCCCTGACATAGGTACGCTAGGGCCAAACAACCAAATTGTTGCACTCTATGGTCGCTATTGAGCCGTTTCATTGTCGACAATATTTGATTCTGTCCCGCATTGTCGTATACGTACTTTTGTATATCTGGCACTCTCTGGCATAAGTTGGCTAGGGCCAAACACGAGTTAGCTTGTAATCCCTCATGACTATGGTGTATTTGCATTGACGATAATACTTGGACGACCCCTCCGTTATCACAGATGTATTTCTGTGTTACTGGTGACCCCTGGCATAAATAAGCTAGAGCCAAACATCCATTCAGTTGTACCTCTCCTTCTTTCTCATGCGTCTTCATTGCTGACAATACCAGTTTCGTACCACCATTTCCACTTATGTACAGTCCTATGCTTGGTGCATCCTGGCAAAGGTACGCAATAACCAAACACGCATCAGCTTGTACTCCTGGATGATTATCGTGTGTCTCCATTGCCGACAATACTTGATCCATTCCTTGAAAGTCACATATATGCCTTTGTATTCCCGAACGATTTTGACAGATGTAGGCTAATGCGAAACACGCAGTCTGTTGCATTCTGGGCTTGCTATGATGCTGCTTCATTGCTGATAATACTTGCGTCACCCCTCCAACATCACAGATGTGTATCTGTATCCGTTCTTGATCTTGGCATAGGTAAGCTATCGCTAAACAGCCAGTCTTTTGTATTTCCCCCACTCTATCATTGATTTTCATTGCTGACAATATAAGGTCCACTCCTCCCTGTTCATAGATGTGCACTTGTATGTCTGGTATGTCCTGGGACAGATAACCTAAGGCCAAACAGCCATATTGTTGTATCTGCCATACGATGCCATGTCTTTTCATTGCTGTTAAGACTTTGTTCACCCCGCCTTCACCATAAATTGGATTCTGTATCTCCGGTACACCTTGGCATAAGTAAGCCAGGGCCAAACAACCATTTGCTTGTACCTCAAGATGACTATCATATCTTTTCATTGCACCCAACACATGGCGATATCCACAGTGAATATGGACGTGCTTTTGTATGTCTGATGCACTCTGACATAAATAAGCCAGGGTTAAACATCCTCTAGCCTGCAGTCCTGCCTGACTATCATATGTTTTCAATGACGACAATACTTGATCCACGCCCCCATTGTCCCAGATGTGCATCTGTATGACAGGGATGTTCTGGCATAAGAAAGCTAACG